>JAOEHX010036951.1:2031-14902 GCA_025448015.1 Bolborhynchus lineola
GGTCGGGAATGCAGTTCCCAGTGGCCTGAAAGACTTCTGTGTGGGAAAAAGGAGTGTGAAGGGTTTGTTGGGTTTGGGGTGTTGGGAATCCAGACCAGCTTACTATGCTTGTGTGTTCCTTGAGATCACAAATCATGTAGGTGCCAGGTGTCCTTACTAAACAAGGAGAAATGTGGCGCAATTAGTGTAGTTCTGACTTTGTGTGTTCATATATGTGTAACACGTGGCTGAAAACAGCTCTGTGAGTACATCTGAGTGACTGCGGCATAGATGAGAAGGAAGATCATTGCTGTAGAGCTGCATTAGATGTAAAGCGTGTTTTCATTCTCAGCTGTGGAAGAACATCTTTTTAGGGACAAGTGCTTATTCAGAATACTTTAAGAACAGTGGTCCAATGGGACTTGAACCTTCTCTGGCTTTATTAAGCATTTTCAGTAAGCTGCTATTATAATATTTGACATATACAAATAACTTCACTTTTTAATTTGGGAGCTAAAACATATTTTAGCAAGTCAGTTTTATTTCAGCTTTAAATTTTCTTCATGCACCTCACCTTGTGAAGAAGGGAAGAAAAGACACGTAGCTTCTGCTCTGTGTTCATTCCTTGCTCCCGCTGGCCAGTTGTTTCTGAACTCTTGCAGGTTGGTGATGGGGAGAGGGGTGGTCATTAGGTGGAAGTTGTTTCTCCCATAGTTGTAGAACAGGACAGATTTCCAGTGTAGCTCGTGGTATGCATGGTACAGCACAACTCTAGCTCCTGAAGTCTGAAAAAGTATATCCAGGATGGAATAGGCACAGCGATGAAAGGACAAGAGGTGTCTAGGGATGCACAGAATGGCTCCTCTGCTGTTGCTGGTGAAAGGATGGTAATTCTGCTTCTCTGAGGTGGTTCAGGAGCCTCTCAGCACCCGAACAGTGTGAGCAGAGGGCAGGTTTCCCTCTAACCTGCACCTTCTGTCTCCAAATCCCAGGTGAATTTCTGTGGTTTGCTGGGTTATTTTAAGGGTACATATGAAAATGTTCCAGTGTCGATACGTAGAATAATTCCTTGAAAATTCAGATGGAGCAGAACCCATAGGTAAATGAAAATGTTAAAGAAGTTCCTGTTGGTATAAAATCTGCAGCTCTGGGGTCTATGCATAATAATGTCCTTCTACCACTTTTTTTTCTTGTTTTCCATAGCCTAAAGTTGCGTTCAGAGGTGGCAGTCACTGCTGGAGTAGTGCTGAAGCTGGCGGGAGGCTGACTGATATGTTCAGTAGTGTAATGACAGGCTCTGCCTCGCTGTATGGTTGCTACAAATCACAGGTTCCGTTGCTTGTAAATGAATCCTTATATATCTGTGTAAGAGTTTGTGTTGCCTGTAAACAAAATGGTCAAAAAACCAGCTAATGCAGTTGCTCTACAAAGTAGTATATTTTGTATCTGTATTGTATTTATGTAACCCTGTAAAAACAGCATGTTTTTTTTTCACTTAAGTGCTGAGAAAGTGTGTTTAAACCAAACAAGCTCCTGTTCACTTAAACCAGGCAGAAAACCTTTCCTCTAGAAAAGTTATTTGCTATAGGTTTTCTGTAATGACTGGGAGGAGGGGGAAGTTTCCTGATTCCTGTCAGTGGTCTTCTGCTAGAAACTGCTGCAGGCTTTTCAGGCAGGGAATTCTCACTCACATATATGCATTGGGCAGCAGATACCAGCAGGAGTTATTTGCAGCCTTGTGTCACATTATGTGGCTTGCTTGCTCCTTGTGCTGTGGTTACTCTGAGAGTGAACTCCGCATAGAATAATGAAATGATAATTTGATGTGTTTAATATTAATATCTACACTTTTATTGTATATGAAATGCAGAATGAAGAAAATGTAGAGCTACCTCAGACCTACAGTTCTTCCCTTTCCACGTCAGAGTACTCCGCGCCTGTGGACTCTTCCCTTTTATATGTACCGTGGTCTACATACGGAGATGATACTAAGCAGCCTGCTGCTGCTCAGAGTAATGTGAAGTCCAGGTAGTCACCTTTGACCCAGTGAGAATGTGTGTGTTGATGGAATAGCTGGATTGTTTTGGGGGTTTTTGTTCACTTTAACTTATGAAATATTTGCAATGAAGTCATGATTTCAATACAATTTGTTTTCAGGATTCAGCCTGAAAAGAATGATTATGGCAGTGAAGCAGATTTATATGGCCTTGTGTCTAACATCTTGGATGAACAAGAGAAATCGCAGCCATATTGTGCTGAGGGGTGAGTGTGTTGCCACGCAGCGCTATTGGCATTCTTCTCCCTAAAATCTACCCTCACTGATCTCAGTCTGTGTTCTCTTAGTCATCTTTGCATCTGCTGTTGGCACTTGCCAACATGAGGACTTCTTCATGCTCATCAAGGTTTCCCTTCTTTGCTCCTAATCTTCCACATTTCTCTTGGAATACTTGAAAGCTTTTCTCTAGGTACTCACATTACGTGGTAACTTCTGGCTTTCTGGTGTTTACAGGACTTTTTAATTGACACTTTTAAGCAAGTCCTTCATAAGCATCATGAAAATGCTGTATTCAAATAAATCTCCTGAAATATATGCCTTGGCCTACTTATTTTAAATTTTTTTTAGATCAAGATTGAATTCAGATTTTAGGTTTCTTTATTAATTCATTTCAATTCACAGAAGGAATACACAAAACACAAAATCATACGCTTTGATGCTTCCCTGAACTGGCAGGAGAGAGTAATTCCGTGGATGCAAAATGAATGTTTCTTGATGTTAGTGCTACCTAAGCAATATTTGCATATGATTTATTATCATACGCAATATTATGGTTTATTATGCCTGCATTCTAACACCAGAAGAAACTATTAGATAGTCACAATTACTTGTCACAGAAGGATCCAGCTCCAGCATCCCTGAGATACTTGGAGGGCTCACTCTCTTGCTTGAATCTGAGTATTCTAGGTGTAAGAGGTAAGAAAGGGAACACAGTTCTTAAGGTTCCCAAGCCAGACATCACTCTTCCTTCCTGTCCTCCCAGACAATTCTAATGGTTTCTGTACATGTGCTGAGTTCTGTAGCTGGAGTGAGGGAAAACAGAGTCAATGTTGCTCCAGAGCTTTACAAATCGGTGTGCTTCAATTAAGGCTGGGTTTCTGTTTCCAGTACTGCCGGCTTTGGCAGTGACTGCAATGACTTCCAGGCACAACTGCATTTTTTCCTTAAGCTGCTTGCAGTTTTCCTGGACAGTGATTGATTGTCCTGTGTTAATGATGGCAATTAGGGGAAGGAAAGGAAATGTGCTTATCCTTGATGTACCTGCAGGAAGCAGTGTAAGGCAGCATAAGCCACAGACAAGTCTGGAGCAATAAAATGATACAGAGAAGCATTTTATCTGGGCTGCTAGGACACAGCTTTGAGAGGTTGTGGGTAGTTTGGGAAGTACAATTATCTTGTTGCTTAACCAGGCGTATTTTGATGGTGACAGGTAATAAATCTCTTGACAGGATTTGCTGTAATTTAGTGTGTACACATCACTTGCAGCTCTAATGTGTCATACATAGCTCCCAAGTTATACGGATGGGTTTAGACAAGGCAGAATCCTTTTTCTCATCTAGTTAAGAGTAACTCTGAAGATGACGGTAGTGGATGGAAGCTGGAGTAAGACATCTTTGAATCAATCGAGAGAAAGTATTTAGGAGAGAATTGGGTTCTTAAGCACTTGGAAATGGAAGAGGAGCACCACAGATAAGACTAACAGTGTGTTTCTTGTTTTCCAAGGAGTTGCCCTTCCAACTTGAAGTCAGTATGGCCCATGAACGTAACCAGAATCATGGACCACCATGAGTTCTTGCCAGAAACTAAAAGACCAGTTGTTGGAGCTGCCTCACAACAGGGTTTTTATAGTAGTGAATCCATATCTGCTGCTGAAAAACAGTACTTGCAAAGTGATACCCTTGTGGCGCAGCAGAAAGCAGATGAATGTTACCGTGCGTTTCCTGGCCTGGACTCTGAGGAGCAGAGTCTGTACCCTCCTAGGAGTGATCATGCCAACTGTTGCAACATGCAGACTAATGAGAACATGAAGATAACGCCCTTATATCAGAGCTATCCATACATAAAAAACACCTTTATGCCCCCAGCTGGGTATTCAGAAGTAATCAAAGACTCAGGAGCTGATGCTTATCCGTATGGAAAAGAGAAGGCGTGTCCCAAAGGAGCAGATGTGCTGTTGCACCAAAAGCGAGCAGAAATGTTTCTTCCACAGTTTCACAGCTATAATGAAAACACAGATTATAGTAGGTACCCTGAATATGCTCATGCCAGTAAAGCAAAGCCTAACAAGAGCACCAATTGTAGCTTTCAAGAAAATAAAAAGTTAGTAAATGGAACCACTGAGGCACCACCTCTGGACGCAGAACCCTATACTAAGTTATTTCAAGTTAAATCAGGAACTCAGAAAAAAATAGAAGATACCATTTTAGATCCACAAAACTTTACATTTCCCAAGGCTGTGGGACTTCTACCAGAAAAACAGTTTGCAAATGAAGCTTCATTCTGCACTGATTCGGGACAAAAATTTGAATATGGACTAAAATCTTTCACAGCTTGTCCAGGGAACAGTGATTGTGCAAATGGTGTGGAAAAGCAGCAGTTTTCCAAGTCTGATCTTCAGAATGCTGAATACTGTAAATCACTTCCATTGTCACCCAACACAGCAAACCCTTCAGCAGGGATCACTGTAAGTCCACCTTGGATGACTGTTCCTACAAAAACAGCTGCTTCTGCCCCATTTCAGAATCCTTTGATGAAACTGAATAATCATTTACCTGCTTTTCCCAAAGGTTCCGGTCATTCTAATGTTTTTTTACAGTTGCCATCTTCAAATTTCCCTTTAAATAGTAATTTATTTCACAAGTACTTTCAAAATAATCCTTCATTTCTTTCAAGTCTTGATTTTGGTTATAACACTGAAGAACGAGCTCGGTCTGCTGCTTGCATGGAGGCACTGGTTAGGAGTGGAGAAGAGAATTTCATTGAGTATTTAAGTGAAAAGAAATTCAAGCAGCCAAATGGATTCTGTGACACTTACGCAGCTCAGCAGTTTGGGATCGTTGAAAACATGAACAAACACCGTTTCCAGTTGAAGCCACCAAGTGAGTGTTATGATCTGGAAGGACAGAAACGTGCAGATGGGCTGTTGCAGAACATGTACCAGGATTTCATGGAGTCTCAGGCGCAGTTTCATCTCAGGCAGGGGAGTGGAGACAGTAAGGCCATAAATCCCCCAATGTGCCTGCAGGCTCCAGGCTTTTCCAGCAATTGCATGATGGGTGACTTCAGACGGAATCAGCAGCTGGGCTCAGTTGCTTTCCCCTTGAGATCAGGTCGCCTCTTTGGCCATTCCGTTGTCCCTCTGATGGAGTCTCCTGACGTGTTCTCCCGTGATGATTTAAAACGTTTCTACCCTTATTTTAATGACAAGGTGTATGGTGAGAATCCTTTCTCTGGGTTTGTGCCAGCATTTGGATTTCAGAAGCAAGTTAAAAGCCGTAGTGGGCCTGCCAGCGAGCTTCATGTTAGACTGGAAGAATGTTACGAGCAGTGGAGAGCTTTGGAGAAAGAAAGAAAGAAGGTAAGAAATAAGAATGAATATGCCATATCACATGTTTGATGTTGATCTCATCCAGCTCAGTCCAGTTAGAGATCACGGGTAATTCTCACCATTATGAGTTGAAATGTTTAATGGGACTTCAGAGTTTAAAGCCTTTGTTTCCGTCTGTTTGGGACTGAAAGGTTTTGAAGGTCTGTAGCCTGTTTGGGAGCATAACTAACGTTGTGATGAATGTTGTGCTTAAAGCAGGAATTCAGGGACTTTCTCAGTCTCAGAGTTAGGGGGTGTGTGACTAACAAAGCCATGTTAGACTTGTTTGTAAACAATAAGTACAGTGCATCTGGGAACTTTGAAAGCAAATCCAGTAGTTATATTTGGAATTGGAATAAACTTTAATCCTTTTAAGAATCAATTAAATTTCTTAGACCCTTGCCTTTAGTTATTCATATGAGGAGTTCTCACCTCCTGTTTCCCTGAAGTTTTAAACCTAAGATCTGTTTGAAGGGGCTCCTTTTCCCCCCAGAAACTGAGGCTGAAGAAAGGGTAATACTGAAACACTTGTATATGAAGCCCTACTTACAGCAATTGCCCTTGGTCATCAGGGGAAGCGCTTCAGATTATCCTTGTTGCATGTAAAAGCTGACTTAATGTCTCCAGTTCAGCTCAGTTTGAATTTCAATGTAAGCTGGAGCTGTGAGGGAAGCAGGAGCAAAGGCACCTGCAAATAGTGGGGCCAGGCATTAGGCTGAGGGCTGCTCTGAGGAAGCTCTGTTGTGCTGATCCACCAAAAAAGCCCCATAATTGTGAGGGGCTGTAGCACAGGAGGGGAGTTGCCACAGTGTTCCCTGACGAAGGCTGGCTGTTAAATATAAGAGTCAGGGAGATTTTGACTTCAGGAGAAGAGCCTGGGGTCTAGGCTGGGGTGGAAAAGTGCAAGATAGAGTTGCCACATGTGTGGCAGGGGGACATGGTGGGGACGATTAGGCAGCAGCTTTATGTAGACCACCACAAAACAGCCTAAAAAATGCAGTTTTAAACTCGATTCAGATAGCAGTGTATTGTTCCAGGTATTCCAGAGCCACAAAGCAATGGGGTAAGGGAGACTGACATCTGAAATCTGGCAGGCAGGATTCAAATTAATTTTCTGATGGCTAAATGAAATATGATTTCATTTTAACAATTTTACAAGAAACAAGCTTTCTGTAGCTTGACTAATCTACCAAAATTGGGTTAATTGCTGACTTAAACAATTTGCTTTTAATTTTGTGGGTGAGGTTCACATCTGTATGCTCCATCTTTTTTTGCCTTGTAATTCTGACTTGCCTCCATTTTATTTAGTACAAGCTGTACAGAGTGTGAGAAGACATAGCACTTCTGAAACACCTTCTGTGGGCATCGTTACTTTAGTTGAACTGCTTTCAGTAAAGCAGTTGTTCACTTAAAACAGGTGATTGTCTTACCAAATAGTTAAATCCAGATGCCTGAATCCTCCTTAGCTACCTAAAAGGAACAAAAAATCCAGCCCCTAAGGGAAGAAATTGTCTATCTGATTTTTTTTTTTTCTTGGTTCTGTAAAAAAGCACAATTACAGCTTACATTCTTAGGGAGTTATTCTTTTGTTTTCCTG
The DNA here is from genome assembly GCA_025448015.1 of Bolborhynchus lineola. Taxonomy (NCBI): domain Eukaryota; kingdom Metazoa; phylum Chordata; class Aves; order Psittaciformes; family Psittacidae; genus Bolborhynchus; species Bolborhynchus lineola. Next base: position 9,250 of record JAOEHX010036951.1, read on the forward strand.
CAGACTGAATCAGCTCTTGCTAAGAATTTCCAAGGGAAAAAGGTTTCCAGTGCTAACAACACTCCAGTTCCAAGGCTGACATCAAACCCATCAAGAGTTGATCGCTTAATTGTGGATCAGCTTCGTGAACGAGCCAGAGTGAGTTGTAGGATTCAAACTAAAAACATCTATTGAACTGATCAGACAGAACTTAAAGTACAGTATAAGATATGTGAGATGATCAGAGCAGTTCTTCCCAAAATAGCTGTCTTCTTAAATGCTGTGCAGGGAATATCTCAGCAGTCCCTGCAGCTCCAGGTTCACTGCTGCTGTTACCAGGGAACCCGTGGAGTGGCTGCAGCTCATGTTTACAGCCCTACATGCCAGGGGGATGCAGCTTCTAATACAGCAGCATGCATGAGATGCCACAATCCAGTCAGCTAACCCAACTGCACAGCTCTACGCTGTGCATTTTCAGCTCTTCTGTTTTGAGCAGTTCAGCAGAGAAATGGTCACCCTAGATTTGTAGACACTGTTACACTAGGTATTTGTGATGGAAAAAGCAAGTTTAATTACTGTTTATAAGACTTTGATATATATATTTTGCTTGAGAATCTTGTATTTTTTTTTAATGCTGAATGGTTATTTGACACAACTTCAGCCTGAATTTCACCATTACTAGTTTGCTGCTCAAGCCAAACAGCCATAACCTGTAGGGCAAACATGGCCAGTGTATTTGGAGCTATCAGTGGCTCTGTGGCCAAATGACAGTGCCAGTGCACAGCATCATGCTGCTTTGTGAGGCAGCAGCCTGCATAGAATTCTGCAAGGGAGGTTGAAGGGAGGAAGCAAGCAGGAGCTGAGCTGCCAGCAAAACAGCAAGGGTCTGATCTGCCTCTTCTGAGGCTGAGAAGCCAGAGCCAGAATGCTCATGCTGCAGGAGGAGGAAGAGACGCGTGGGCTGAAAGCGCGGTGCTGGAGCCTGCCCCTGTGAGGGGATGTAGGATTCAAGGTAGCAGCTGTTGTTCTGAGGAATGCTGGTTCTCGGAGGAGCCAGTACTGCTGAGCTCGGCCGCTCCCGAGCAGCGCTGGTAAGGGCCATCTTCCCTACCAGTCTCACAGAGGTGAAATACACTGGGGAGCCGTGCCTGCTTGCTGCCTGCTGAAATCTCTTCTGTGCAATTGCCTGGCTTTGGTCATACAGCTGAGTAGAGAGTACGGTGAAAGACTTACTTGGTAGGCTTAGTGTGCACTCTTTATAAACTGCTGCTTCACAAACCCCAAAAGAGCAGTGCTACAAGTTTCCACTTTCAGAAGGCTTGCCTGTCTTTGTCTTGGTACTTTAAAACTGCATCTAAAAAAGGACTTAATCATATCTAGCCATTTGAGGAACCAAACTTAAGGGCATAGAACCTCAAACCATTGTTAGGTAGCAAGTGAAAAGTAGTTTTAAGAATGCTCAAAAGCACGGAGAGGCGGTTGAACATGGATTCCAACAGCAAAACACTGAGTGACAGCCAAAGAGAAACTGCTACAGAAGTTCAAGTGGAAGTTGAGCTGGATGAATCTTTGTAGCGTAGAGCATCTAATTAAACCCTCTTGGTGGCCACACACTTACTTTGATTTTCTCATTTGAGACTTCCACTTGCGGTTGCTTTCACTTCCAGAACAAAGCCTAGCTGATGCAGAGGTAACAGTAGCTTCCTTCACTATGTCATCAGTAGCTATTACAACCACTTAATAGTCAAAGAACAAGCTTTAAACCAGGATCTCCTCTCTATAGGCTGTGTCTCATCTCTCTTGTGCCTGGGGAGATGTAAATCCAAGCTCCATTGTAATTGGAGAATGTCCCACACTGATGTATACTGAGGCTGGACATTCAGCTTGTCCTGTCAAAGCTCTTTTATTCTCAACTAGCAAATGGCTTTTACCAGAGAGAGGAAATCAGAGCTTATTTCTAGTAGTGAGAGTATGTATGAGCTGGGGAGCACATTATATAGTTCCTGCTTCAAATACAGTTTTGTGAAAACAGTCATCAAGAGTTGGTCCTGAAATGTCAGTCCTTACCCCATGGTGCATGCTCACTTCCAGACTGCAGGGACCATGTCTGGGAGCCTCCAGCAGTCAGCCTCAGCATCACTTGTGGCTTGATGCTTTTCTCAATGAAGGACCTGAAGTACTTGGCAAGCCCTGTGGCAGCCAAAAGGGATGGATCAGTTGTGCTTTTTAAGAGGAAGGCAGGTTTAGTTAATTCCTCTGAGTTGTGAGTGGAAGGAAGGGTCTCTTTGGAGTGCAGGATGAACTTCTAGAAAACCTGAGAGGATGGGAAAGCAGGCATTTGAGCTTTGCTGACTGCTGTAGCTTTTGCTTTTAGCTGCCTAGCCTTCTCCCAGGCTTAGTATAAATAATGTAGGCATTTAACTATCTGTCATCTGTGGATCCCACTGGATGAGGTTGAGGTACCTGAAAGCCTGGTCTTCAGAACCTAAGTCCTTCTGTGGCTGTATATGTGCTAGTAAGCAAGGCTGGAAAAGCATGCCAGGTTCATCTTTCTTCGCTTCACTTGCTTATGCAATCCTACTGTGCCACTCCTTAAAATCTGGCTTTTTCTTCAGGGACACATCTAGGGATTTTAAACAATCTTACCTGCTTTAGCTTGCTATCCAAGTGACTGATTCCTCGGCTGTTTCTGGGAAGTTCTCTCTGCACTTTCTTAAACTCTCAGTTTCCTTACAAAGGTGAAATGTCACTTTTTGATTGTATTGGTTGTTGCTCAGAGTAACTTGTGCATTTTATTCCTGCCTGTGTTTCCCTACCCCACTGGGGTAGACCTCAGGTTGATCAGGAGAGGTCTGCAGTTGGGAGCTTGCTCATCCTGGAGCACTCTAGAGCACTTAGCAAGGAGTGGCTGCTCTGTTCTGCTGTTCTGGATGCTATTACCAAAGTAACTGTCTTGGCCAACAGCCTGCTCTCAGGATACTTGGGGCACATTGGGCAAATTGTCCTGCTTCAAACACCTTTCTAGCCACCCTTTCTTAGGTTTCCAAACCTCCATGCTGGTTATTTTTCTAGAGAAGCCTACTGCTGTTCTCCTACAAGAAAACATCAAGAAACCACATGTGCTCTCAGACTTTGTGGTTCTTCTTTTTAACCTCTGGATGGCCATTGCCCAAGGAACATTACAATTTGGAAGTTTTAGTTTTCTCTCTTTCTGCAGACCACGAACCAGGTTCCTCACTGCTCTTTGAATCATCATTTAGGAATGGCTTATCAATGGGAAATACATAATAATGTTACTGTTGTATGATAAACAAGACAAAACCAGTGCAGACTTTGAATTGATTAAACAAAACTGAAGTATTTCTGAATGCTGGTGCTTGATATTCTCTAAAAGAGTTCCTTCAGTGTTGAATATCCATTGCAAAAGTCAGCCAGCACATGTGGTTTCACAGCAGCTTTAGCAAATCCAAACCAAGACTGGAAGAGCACAAGGAGATCATTTGGGCAAACACTGGCTGCCCCTTGTGTGATTGCTTTTCACCCAGATAACTGCAGCAGTACTGAGAGAAGGGAGGATCACAGTGGTCTTGAGTCAGAGGAGTGCACATTGTCAACAAACCACCTTCTGTCATGTGTTTGCCTCAAAGTTGTATATATCTATTATTAACTAGTAAGCTGCATGACCTAATATTTGGCTGTTTTAGCTTTGCTGTGCATACCCAGGTATTCTACAGCTTCAGGTTTGGAGAAGAAACTCCAGGTAAGAATTTAAAACCACTTCAGCTATAACTTTATGAACTGTTCTCAAAAGAAAATAATGGTTATCATTAATCTGTTCTTTCTAATCCTAGCTAATTTTCTTGTAAGTCTAGATGAGTATAGTGTGAACTCCTGTAACATGTAAAAATGTTCATTAGGTTGTGACTTTGCTGGGAAAAATGGAGCGCCTTCGCAGTTCTCCCCTCCATGCTAACATTTCCACTGCTCTTGATAAACATCTGGAGGTAATTCATGTAGTGCAGTCACGTAGAAAAGATGAAATTGTAAATGCTTCCAATCGACAGAGGCAAGGAGCTCCCAGATGCCAGGATGACAGAGGTATAACTATGCTTATGTACTTCTATAAGGTAGCTGAAAAGTCCTACACATATTGCAAGCGTATAAAAAATTAAGTGTGAGGGTTATTTGATAAACTTGCGATTTACTTTTCAGTGTCTAGAGCTTGATGAGGTTTAGATGATGGTTTTGAGAGGATGGTATAACTGGGGGATAGTGATGAGTGAGTTAAATCAATTTGGAGTGCATTTATTCAACTAATAAGTCAGCAAGAGATGAGAAGGTAGTGGGGTTTTCTTTGTAATGCAGTTTGGGATTGGGGATGAGCATAGAATTATAGAATCACAGAATGGTTTGCGTTGGGAGGGACCTTAAAGCTCAGCCCCAGCAGGGACACCTTCTGCTAGACCAGGATGCTCAAAGCTATGATGATATTAAGCTATTGCCCCTTTCTTCTCCCTGTCCCTCATGTACCTGTTTGTACCCCTCTCATGCTGTCTTTATATATGTGTAGAACCTTCTTGGTAGCTGCATCCTGAATCTCTGCAGTGAGACCAAGCTGGCCTTGCATCACAGATGTATTTCCTTTTCAAGCATGTTCTGTTGTAGATGGGCATAAAATACAAATTGTTCTTTCAGTGGATACACAAAAACATAATCATAGGAATGTTTTTATACAATATAGCAGGGGGTTTTTTTCCATGTTCACCATGATTCTTTATTCTCTTTATCTCAGTTGAAGATGATTTGACTAGTTTAGTAAACAGATTTAGTTTTCAGGATCTTTCAGGAGGATACAGATGTTTCATGTAATTTTCTGGAGGAAGAAAAAACCCTTTGAATGCCTCTAACTCTCAGGCACTGTTTTCAGCCAAAGACTTTAAACAACTCTTCTTTATTACTGTGGGATTTTTCCTTCTTCCCTTGTAATGACCTGAATGCCAACCACATCTCGCAGCTTTAACAGGCACATTTATGTGAGGGTCATTTGTTTCTTAGCTTTCTCTAGGCACTCCAGATGACACCATTCCTGTGGTCATTTCCTCATTCATAGAATCATAGAATAGTCAGGGCTGGAAAGGACCTTAAGCTCATCCAGTTCCAACCCCCCTGCCATGGGCAGGGTCACCTCCCACTAAACCATATCACCCAAGGCTATGTCCAACCTGGACTTGAACACCACCAGCAATGGAGCATTCACAACTTCCCTGGGCAACCCATTCCAGTGCCTCACCACCCTCACAGCAAAGAACTTCCTCCTTATAACCAATCTAAACTTCCCCTGTTTACGTTTGAACCCGTTGCCCCTTGTCCTATCACTACAGTCCCTAAGAGTCCCTCCAGAGCATCCCTATAGGCCCCCTTCAGATACTGGAAAGCTGTTATGAGGTCTCCGCACAGCCTTCTCTTCTCCAGGATGAACAGCCCCAACTTTCTCACCCTATCTTCAGATGGGAGGTACTCCAGTCCCATGATCACCCTCATGGCCCTCCTCTGGACTTGTTCCAACAGTTCCATGTCCTTTTTATGCTCAGGACACAAGAACTGCACACAATACTCCAAGTGAGGTCTCACAAGAGCAGAGTAGAGGGGCAGGATCACCTCCCTCGACCTGCTG
>JAOEHX010036952.1:0-27174 GCA_025448015.1 Bolborhynchus lineola
TAAAAAAGTCCATAATCATAATATATGTAAGGTTGCAAACATTTACATTAATCAAAATATATGTAAGGTTGCAAACATTTGTAGAAGATAAATATTTAACTCCAGAAGGAACCACTTTATAACAAATATTTTTGAAAAATGTATGTGTGGACAGAACAAAACAAAAGTTCATCTCTTCATCTGCTGAAGTGCTTATTTTCAGTCAGTGAAATAAGAACACTCTCTCCAGAACAAATCCTAACAATATAATGGAACTCAGTAATGAGTAGAAATGCTATATTTTTATCATGTTGTGATCAAATTTTTCCTGATGTACTTTTTTCCTACCTATGTGTATTAGGTTCACATTGACCTGTCATTACTGTTAGGCATTGTCAAGGCATCATGTCAAGATGCAGGTAGGAATGAAGAAGAAGGTAACTTATTCAGAGAAAAAAGAAATACAAGAAAGAAATAAGAGAACTGTAAATGGAAACAGAAGAGGTCCTATTTGTAAATGCAATGATTGCAGAAAATTTCAGTAAATATAGAATATATGGGAAATTTGAAGTAGCTGGAATGAGTCATAAAGAAACACATCTCATAAAAATAAGACCAGAAGACTATAGTTTACTAAAAAAAGGAATTTTAAAATATATCATTGAAAAAGTGGAATCAATTTATGTATTTTACTTAAGTTTTGAACATATTTCTAGCATGTTTCATGCAGGATGCAACTAACACAGACAAAGGGTTGAAAAGCAAAGTATTTTCATAGAGTAAGAATGGTCAGAAAACCAAAAAGGAATAAAGGATCAATTTGAATAACATGAAAAACAGACCAAAATATTCTGTGTCTCAAGAAAAGCACTCTAGAAATATTTATTTAATTAACTCTTTGCCAGGTATAGATAATGAATTAATTTTAACCAATAAATCCCTTCATCCAGAACTTTTGGGTCAAGACAGGACAGAAAGAGGGAACATTTCATATTCAATTGCGAAATTTGATAAAACAGTTATTTTGTGAGTATGTTACATGTTTTATGGGTGCCTGGCAAGCTTCTAATGTTCACAACATAACCAAAATGCTACGGGAATTAAAAAATGCCATCTGTGTGTTATAGCTTTATTTTCCTTTTATGACTTGTGTGCTGGATTGTAGGATGTGAAATCTGTATATATGGAGTTTTCATACAAAGGCACTTCCAGTTTTAGTATATTTTTGTCAACTTGCGAGTTCTACCTGCTCAGATAGAAAAAGGAATTCAGGATGAGAATACTCAGAGTTGAATTTACATCTAATTTTCTGCTGCAGCCTCATTTGCTTGCCTGAGCAGCTACTGCAGGCAGAAGTCAGCATTTGAAGGTGGCATAGCTAGAGTTGGGAGAGATGTTGACACAGAAGCACTGTTGGGATCTGGTTTTGTCTCTAAGAGGCTGGCTGGTCAAAGAGGTCTTCAGAGGACTTAAAACAGAGAAAAGAATTTGTTTCAGTCAGCTTAAAATTAGAAGCTATAAGTTTTTTTTTTTTTAACAAATAATGCAAAGATGTGATTGTGCTTAGTACAGTAAAATGTGAGCTGTGACACATCAATATTCATCACGTCTTCACTTCTAAAAGTGTAAACCCCCACAAATTCTGTAGCCTCTCTCTGTAGTCCCAAATACATACTTCTTTTGATAACCCTAACTTATTTAATGCAGAGAATAATCAAAACTTTTTTTTTATATAATTAAAAAAAATATTTTCATGTAGTTTTGTTCACCTGTCTGTGCATTAGATTTGATACATGCTGCCAAATACTAATTTAAATCCAAACCACCCTTGTGATCAATTACTTTAATCTTGCAGTCTTAAATGCTGATTTGTTGAAATTATTTTGAAGTCTCCAAACCTTTATCTAATTTTCAAAGTTTTCTTTTTTTCCCAGAAAGCAAACACATTCTGGCACTAGCTATTTTGTACAAAATTATACTCTGGCACTAACATCTTAATTTTAATACAGGGTTTTCCTCTCAATTACAAGTATACCTGAAGTAGAACACTACTGCTTTAGCATTGAGGTCCATTTGTTCTACTGAAAGAGGAAATTTAACAATGTACAGATGAAAATATATCTATGCTCGCTATTTTGACTTCTTTTCATGTTTATTGCAATATAAAAGAAAAGGGATGGAAAATTTATTTTTTAATTGCTTGTCATTTTTCTCTAGGTTGTGTTCAAGTGACAACATTCTTTGCTGTTCATCTCTTCAAACATGCTTATATTTTCATCAGTGAAAAGTCCAGTCCTCCATATTCTTTTCATGCTTGATCCAGCTACAGATCATTAAAAATATCCCTTTTATCTTGCCAAGAATTTTGGCCCTTCAGTGGGCTTTCTTCTGACCATAATAAAATCTAAACATCTCAATAGTAGTGTGCATTCAACTCTCAATCTTTCCTTTTGATCCTATAAATATATTTCTCCTTATCCTCACAGTCTTACATACATCCAGGTACTAAATGGTAGTTTACCAAAGACTTATCAAACAATATTTTCTAAAAGTGTTTTGTCTTGTGATTAATTCTGTCTTAGGAAATCTTCAGCCCAGATTTGCTGTGTAAAGCTCTTTTGAAAAGGTCAGAGTGAGCAAAATAAATCAGAGCTCCTTTGGGCACAAGAGCAATATGAATTAATGTTGTCTGTATGTTTTAATGGCTCTATTAAGACATAACCAGTTTAGCTTGTTGCTTAATGGTTAGACATTCATTTGGGAGACAGAAACTGGAAGTCTGAACCTTGTCAGACTGAAAAAATGCCTGAAGCCACCTGTATCATAAATTAGGGCTATGAACATAAGCTATTAAAGAAAATGAGAAAAATAACACCCTTTTCTTGACTTTAATAAAAAGAGTACAATCAGGTTTTTTAAAATATAGCCCATCTTATTACAGCCAGATCCTGCAACAAGGCAACTTCAACCATTCCATCCACTGAGGTAAATCTCTGGTGATTTGCTGGAATCCCAGAGCAGATCAATGTCAATTCTTAGTAGCTGATTTTGGAAAAAGATCTTAGATTTGCAAACATTTTGGATGAGGAAATATTTTTTATTTGGTGTTCAGTGTGGCAAGAACCAGGATCCTTGAGTAGTAATAGTAAATTGATCATATGACAGTGATTGGCAGTAATTGATCATACAATCATAGAATAGTTAGGGTTGGAAAGGACCTTAAGATCATCTAGTTCCAGCCCCCTGCCCTGGGCAGGGACAAACTTCATTTGCTCAAAATTAAAACAGTAAAAAAAAAAAAATATATATATTCAGAAAAAAAAATTTTCCATTCCAGAGAATGTTTGTGTAAGCCAAAATTTCAGAAATTGTTTTTATTAGTTATCTCACATAAATAGAATGCTATCTAATCTTTCAGGAATGGATAGAAAGTATATTCAGAATATTATGTACTTTGCACAAGCTATTCAAACAATTATTCCCTCTTTTAAGGTAAATAATAACTGAATTTGATGGCTGAATTTAATGACTTTCTTAACAAAAATACAATTACATATTTCTGTAGGTATTGCATCTGAAGCAAACGTAAATAATATGCTATTTGTTTCTAATTTTACATATTCTAATAAATTATAGTTTCATAATAAATAATAAAAATTTCAACCGAAAATATCAGGTGAGAAAAGCATAGTAAAGCTGTGAATAATAATGTCTTCACTTTATATTATGTCAGTGTCTTGTACGGTCTGGCCAGAACTATGCAAAACAAATTAATTTTTTGGTTCGCTGTTCAACTCAGAAAAAAAGTTCAGGTCAAATCTGAAGACATTTTTAATTAAACCATACATTTCACTTGACACCTTCTCTCTGCAGTCCTCATTTCTGTTTCCTCTGCTTATCTACCGCATTAAAGAAACAAATCACAGTGTTTTAAGTAAAATATATTAGACTTTTTGTTTACTTCATCCGAATGCTTTTCAAAGTAGATTCACTTCAATGCATGAAGTTTCTTACTCATCTGATTTCCATGTGGCTGGAACAATTCACCACTCACCTATGAGTATGGTTCAGATGACTAAGATACAGATTTTTCTGAGTGAAAGATTCAGCATCAGAGGTCTTAGACTTAGTCTTGAACTGGTGCAGGTGGAATTAACTCTGACCCTCCTGACAGTTTTAAGTGAAAGAGGTTGTATTACTCATATTATGAATCAGCATTTTAATATGGAGTTTTATTTCATAGCTTCCTCTTAATAACCTGCTTTCACTGCCATTATCTTGTTTGTCACCTTTCTGGTTTCTGGCAAAAGTAGAATTTAGGCATTACAGGGACAGATGTGTTTCCTAAACAAGCCAGATGCCTGTCGTCTGGGAAATCCTTCTGTCCCGTGGGTTCTATACCACATCACAAACACAAAACAGGTTTTGACATGGAAGAAGGCAGATTTTGTGCCATTAAGCATCTGCAGGGGTGTGATGCTAAGTGTGTCTGAATAAAGGTCTATCTTTTTAGAAGAGCTGAGATGTCAAGATTTTGAGACCAGAGCAGGAGAGGAGACTAGAAGGAGGAATGAAGCCTCATAAAGCCACCCAGTGCATCTGATGCTTTAATGTATTTTGATTTGTGACATGACATGTGTGTGTGACCCATGTGAGACTGGTCTGTGGAGCCTTCACATTACTTACTTGGCAATGTAGAGGTCTTACCTGGTTTCAGCCACTTTCCTTCTTCAGAGAAATTAATTAAAGGAGCTCCTTAAACGTACAACTAAAGAAAAGACCTTCATTCAGCAAGTCATCTACCCGTAAGCTTCACTGAGAGTGCTATGCCTTCTTCTCTTCCCAAACTTATAAACAGAGCTGTGGTCTTGTATGATTCTAGATGCCTTACTCACCTGGTTCTTCAGAGCCTCAAAAATGTTGAGGTAGTCATTACAGAGCTGAGTACACAAAATTGTGAGGCATATGAGGTAGCATCTACTGGTTTATTCACTTCTGATCTCTCTGGTATTTGTTAAAAAGTGAATTAAGGGTGAACTCAACCTATTTTGTGTGTATCCTAGTACTGTGCAAAAGTACTAGGAGAACTACATTGATCAGTTTAGCTTTCATTCTGGCTAAATAGAAGGCCATTTATCAATACCCCTGAAAAGAGCAGCCAGAGTGTAAAGCACCAGAAATGTGCTAGGCAGTATTTCACATATTCATCAGCATGTTGGTGAAAGGATTCAAGTAAAAGCATAAATTGTATAGAAACTTGTCCACTTGATCCTGTTCAGAGTAATTTTGGATATAGGGCAGAATAGCTAGAAGGGCAGTTATTAAATCTCTGATATTTGCTTCCAAAGACCTTAAATATAAATAATTATATTTTAATATGCAAGGATATCTTGTCCACAGCTCTGCTTATCAGATAGGTACTTAGGATCTCAGTTTCCAAATGGCCTATTAAAGTTGTCCACAAATTTCCCTTTATTTGCTAAGGAAATGAGCTGGTTTTGGTCTTTCTCCACATTTAAGCAGTGACTTCAGTATAAGTTATAGGAATGTATTAATACAGTCAGAGTACTTCATACCTGGCCATTTTTTCCTTCTAGAAATGGAAAAGAATAGCACAGCAATTCTCATTGCAACTGTATTTGGAACGTTGTAATGAGAAGTTAGAGACATTGGTATAATATTATCTCATATTGTCAGTACTAATTCAGTATACAATTCTGTAAATGAACTACAAGGTTGGAAAATTGATCAATTTAAAACTGCTGAAGGAATTAATAAGTTCCATATTAAAAATTTTTATATTTATAATCAATCTCTTTGTAGCTGATTATAGGATTTCAGAAATGTAAGTTATGAATGCAGTGGGTAAGTACAGAACCCCTGGGTTTCCCAGCCAGAGTATGCTGTTGAGTTTTCATTACCTCTGTTCTTGAAAAGAATCACAAGTATCTCAAAACAAAAGATCTGTCTGCCAAATAAATCCAACTTTCCTTTGGCTAAAATGAATTTGTGCCTTCAATCAGATAGTGATAGCACTATGCAGGTGAGCAATCACAGATAAATTACACTTGCAAATTGTGTTGCAAAAAGGACAGGCAGTCATCTGAAAATCCACTGAGATAGTTTTATCTAGCTATTATAGCCTTTTCAGTTCTTCATGAATGTTTGTTACATGAAATGTCATAGTCTTGTATATATGACAGCTTCTATATTAAAGTTACCTGACCCTTACTAACATAAAGACACATCAAGCAGCTTTATTGTTTTTTTTTCCTCTCAGTGAGTCTCGACATCATATATGACACCAGGACTTGCAACTGGAATTTTTTCAGAAGAAAGTGACTTCTTCTATTTTGTGAAAATCCATTTAAGTTTCATAGAGTAACGAACTGTCAGAAACTATGACTTCATGTTGGTGGTTTATGCAATACAACTTGTTGGGGTTTAGTTTTGGCAGTGAGCCAGAACTATTACAGCTTCTGGGCTATGCCTGTTGCATCTCACATCAACATTTAAATGTGTCAGACTCTGGTCAAAAATATGTGTTCTCATCAAAGAGTGGGAGAAGAGATGTGACCTATGGATCATGCTCTGGCCTGAGGTCCTTAAACACGTCCAGACAGCCATTGCTTTCTTACTCCATATGGCTTAAATTAATAATTTCTAGTCTCAGAACATACGGTCCTCCAGCTTTAATGGAAATTCACTAATATTATTGTCATGTTCTGCATTTTATGGTCATCTTTCCATCATTTAATGGAAAGTCCTGTGTAAATGTCAAATATTATTATTAAAAGATCTCCTCTATACACAGGAAATGGCCTACATGAGGAACCAAGTGACTTTTTATGCAGATAAGCATTTCAAAGACTCATATTCCAACTGCAAAATTCTGTAAGACAGGGATCAAAAAAATGAGTCTCAATAAAGAAAACTATCATCTCTGACTGATTTATCAGAGACACCTATTCTATCTTCATCTTTGCAATTTTGGCTGCACAGAGATGCTCCTCAGGTTTAATGTGAGCATTGATTTAGCATGTAGTGCAGACCTTTTGAAAGACAGATTCAATACACACTAAAGGACTGCTTCAGAAGTTCAGAGATTGAGCTAGTGAAGTTTTTAATACAATAATAATTATATAATCTACCTTATAAAACCTCAGAAGTATGTTTTAGCAATATATATATGGCAGGAACCATTTTAACATCCCTTCCCTCTGCCAAATTCCAGCTTCCATTTCTCTTTATTTCTCATTGGAGTCAGAGGGAGATTGTGGTGCCTCCTAACAGCCATGCCTTCCCTGTCTTCTGCCCATACTCACTGCTTGACTCCCCCCCCTCCTTCCTCAGGTGATCAACAAGCAGGGTTTCAGATTTGAAGAACAGCAGCTCCTACACAAAAGCAGGTGAACTGCTGCTCCCAGTCTGCACAATTCAACCACACACTTATTATTTAAGCTTTCCTGCTGCTCCAGGTAAACTTGGGCTGTCTGCAGTCAAAGCAGCTGCAGAAACACCTTCCTATCCAGCTCCACACTCAGCTCCTCACCACATTAAAGTCATGTCCCAATTCTGGTTTGCATCAAGAAGGCCTTGCTATGGTTCTGAAGGAATCTTGGAGCAAGTGTCAGGGCTGGTTAGGAGGGGACAGAAAATCATTCTCTTTCACCTGTGATGGCGCCTTTCTTGTCTGCCACGCCGCAGGGACACATTCCAATTTTCCAGGCAAGCATTCCCATGTACTGGCTGTCAGCATGTCAACAGAGCAGAGCTGAAATCAGTGTGAAATTTGTATTAAAAAAAGTATATTTATTTAAAACTCTATTGCAGATGGTTGGGACAGGCTCATTGTAGCACACAAGAGGGCAGACTGTAAGTCCATTTAAGATCATGGAAATCAAAACTGCCTACTGCAGCCTTTGCATGTCCATTGAAGAGTGAAAGAGGAAGTCCTGACAGTACTTCTTCTGCAGCACTTTCCATCTCTTGCACACAGCCCCAACTAGTAAGAGGATAGTATCTGTAGTCTTCACGTTTGAAATACTGGCTATTTCTTCATTACATTATGAGTGCATGCCACAGCTGAGATCAAACATCATAACCAGTAAATCTGGACTCAAATGATACATGTGGCTGAGCAGAGGTTCTGTAATGGGCTCACAGAAAGTTGCAGAGCTATTCAGAAGAATTGGCAAGGGATCACTGATGTCTGAATTTTGACTGCACCATATTGATCCTTTCTCCCTGAGTCCCAGAGTGAGGTATTGGGGTATTCCATTCCATTTTTCATCAAAAAGGCCTTGCTATGGTGCTGAAGAGATCTTGGAGCAAGTGTCAGTGATGGTTAGGAGGTGACAGAAGAAAGTTCTGCTTTACCTGTGAAGGCACTTTTTCTTTTCTGCCTTGTTGCAAGGACACATTCCAATTTTCCAAATATTGCCATGCACAGGCTATCAACATGTCCATATGCCTTGCACAGAGCTTCCTCATCTCTACAGCTTTTCCTCTTGAGGCAATAGAAATACTTTAACTACACCAGCCCCTAGTACCTCACTGTGGGATTCGGGGAGACAGGTAACAACATGATGGGGTCACAACACAACATCCTTGATGGAAAACCTTTGAGATTCAATGAACTGCACCTATGTACATTAAATGGGTTATGGGATTGTAAACTGTCACCTCACAGATTTCCCTCTGAGCTCTACCACACCTTAGGAAATGTGCTGTCCAAAAGAAGAGTTGGTCAAATTTGGTTCTTGTTGGGAAGACTAAACCACTAAAGCACTTTTACATGACTTTAGAGAGGGTTAGTTAATGTTTTTGGGCCTCTCACTTGGAAGCAGATATATGCAGAAGCTGGTCAAAGTGGTGGTAACCACTCTTTGTGTGTTGGGGAGCACCAGGGGCTATAAAGTTGCACTGTGTGGAAAATTCAATTCGAGCAGGAATTAAGTGGGTAGATCAACAACAACAGGGAGAATGGACATTGGCCAAAGTATTAGAAAAACAAGTGACCATAAACCACAAACATTGTCTGACCTGCAGCACTCAAAAAAGTTCTCCAAAGCAGAATTTATCAAAGCCATACACTCTTGGATATGAATAAAGCACACAATTATTTTGAAGGACTTTCAGTATATTTAGCATTTTACAGAGTATTGGTCTGAACAAGCATGCCTGTATGCATCCTGATGGAGGCCCTTCTCTCTTTGCAGTATCATTGAGTGGTTTTGCAGAGGCACCAACTGAACAGAGCAGAGGCTCCATCGAAACTAGTCAGTAAGGTCCGGATAAAGAGGAGAAATTATAAGTAGCAAAGATGCTCTGGTGCTACACTTACTTGTCCTTACTTAAGTGCTTGATTCTGAGACAACATATTTTCTCTGGTGCTATGGGGGCACTTGCATGAAGTGAATGCTTTGCAATGTAAACCTCCTGCAGGGCTGCCTTTACAGACAAATATTGGTTTCCTGCCCTGAGTGAATCGTAAGAGCAGCCCTCTGCCATGGCTGCCACTCCTCACTACTCCTCTTGAGAACTAGGTTATTTTAATTTCCTTTTATCTTGTTACACTTGCCTTGGAGAGATCTCCCAGCACCACAACAACCCCATGAAATGGTAGAGGCTTGGGGAAAAGTGGCTGTAAAGTTGCTTGGTGAAAAATGGCCTGGTAGTGTTGATCAACAGCTGGCTAAACATAAGCCAGCTTGTACCCAGGTGGCCAAGAATGCCAAGAGCATCCTGGCCTGTATCAGAAATAGCAGAGCCAGCAGGGCCAGGGCAGTGATCTTCATACCCATGTACACAGTACTGGTGAGGACACACCTCAAATCCTGTGTTCAGTTCTGGGGCCTTCACTGCAAGACAGATACTGAGGTGCAGGAGCAGGTCCAGAGAAGAGCAATAGAGCTGGTGAAGGGTCTGGAGCACAGCTGTGATGGGGAACAGCTGAGGGAACTGGGAGTGTTTAGTCTGGAGAAAAGAAGGCTCACAGGGGACCTTACTGCCTTCTACCTCTATATCTACCTGAAAGGGTGAAGCTGGGAGGTAATTGGTCTCTTCTCCCAAGTAACAAGTGACAGGACAAGAGGAAATGGCCACAAGTTACACCAGGGGAGTTTAGACTGGATATTGGAAAAATGTCTTCCCCAAAAGGGTGGTCAGGCTTTGGAATGGGCTGTCCAGGACAGTGGTGGAATCACGGGTCCTGGAGGTGTTCAAAAACTGTGTTGATGAGGCTGTCAGTGACATGGTTTAGCGGAGGCCTTGGCAGTGTGTAACGGTTGGGAAACGGTTGGACTTGATGATCTTAAAGGCCTTTTCCAGCCTGAATGATTCTATGATTCTGTTTCCTGATATAGTGCAACGACTGGATGGCACACTGATGTAACTGAATACACAGAAATCTGTAGAAATCCTTAATAGTGCAATATCATTACTGGCATGCATTAAGTAGTTTATTATATTACAATCCAACCTTTTTAATTATGTCATGAAATAAATATTGTTCTACCATGCTATTAAACAAATTACCAAAATCTGCTCACTCACTAAATAAATTGAGTGGTATAATTGAACATAAATAGCTCCTGGTACCAACTAATCTGTTTAAACAGCAAAAATGTTCTTTTCATTTTTCTGTCTAAGAGCTCTGGCAACTTAGGAAATGGTTCAGCATTTTCTTTCTTTTCTTTGAAAACTAATACCATATCCCTCATTTACATGAACAGAGGAAAGATCATGGATGATGTCCTTTAATAAACAACTGATTAGTTTAAAATAATTTCTTCTAACAGCTTGGCAAGGTATGAGATGCTTTAAATAAAATTCAAATTATAATTATTTATATATGCATTGAGTTCAAAAATTATAGTTTGATTCCCAAAAAATTATCAGAAAAATGTTTTTGGAGCTTGATGAAAATTTAGCATAAAGTGGTCTCAAACAGTCCCTCTTGTAACTGAAACTTTTTTTTTTTAGTATGCAACTAACGTAAATGTGCTGTACTTCTACACAGAAAGAAGGGTTACAAAAGAGGCAGAGATAACATTTGATATTTTTTTCTTCTGGGAAGAGGTACAAAGGAAGATTGAATGAAATACTTTGCACGGTTCTGAGACTAAAGATATGTATAAAGATCCATGTAGCATTATAATAATTTCTTAAACATCCCCAATTAATATGTAACAGAAACCGTTATTTATATTTTCAATTCTTAACTCACGTATTGGAAGTTTCTGTGATTTCTCTGTGCCCTGTACAAAATAACATAGATCAGAATCAGGCATAGGGAGCTCAGACGTAACAACTGGCACACATGGAAGGATAAAAAAAGTAAATTTTTAGTCTTTATTCAATCTAGTGATCAGTCGTTTCAGTTATCTCTTTCTTCATCTGTGTCTTCTTACAATTATGGTGATATATGACTGTTAAACATGGCTGTTATAATGCAATGGGCTGAGAAAGTCTTTGATGCGTGAGATTTAACTTCTTATTTTCTTCAATTTCTCTGAATTTAAAATAGTGCTTAAAATACCAGAGCAATTTGAAACAGTAGAATTTTCCGTAACTGCCGATGGCTGAAGCTTCTCCAAACACTGAAATAATATTTCTGTGCAAACTGTCCAAGTTTCCCTACTTTTTCAGGTTTGCCATACTAATTTAAGATTTTTTTACATATATATTTTTTTTGTTTCTGTACACATACAAGGGTTCTACACAGGCTCTCAGACAGCCTGATGAAACCTTTTAGAATAGAAGAAATATGGGATCTAACATAGGAGGGGTTTGGTGCTTTTACTGTAGCATAGGTAAAGAGTTTCTCATCCTTCCAGAGCAAATTTGTACTAGTACACGTGAGGAAATCCTACTGATTTGTTTCTCTTTGGTGTCTGTTTTAAGATCTCTTGGACCAGGAACTTTCCCAAGACTCTGAAAGACAGAAATGCATCTAGTTCTATTCTGGTTGAAGAACATCAACAATTCTCAGTCACAAACAGGACTAAAAAAAAAATAAAACCAAAATCAAAACCAAACAAACCCCCCCAAAAAAAAAAGCAAACTAAACAACCAAACAAAACAAACCTGAAAAAGTCTCTTTCAAATATATGACAGTCCTCATTTAAGTGTATATATAGATATATCTGTGGAAGGCTGAAGTAGATTGTGTTTAAAGTTCCAGTTGCCTTGATAATTTGGCGTACTTTTCATTATTGTTAATCTCTATGAGACATTGGATTGCAGAGATCAGAAGCTGTTGGTTCAGCCATTATTTTTGTTTCTCCCTGAAGTCCATAGATCTGCAAAAGCGAACATTAAGGACAGAGATTCATGCAGATCAGCTCCATTTAATGTTGTGTGCCATTGTTATGGTTCTCTCATCTGTGGATAATGCATTAAGAGACATGAGTGGGTGCAAGTTGAAGCATTTTGAAAGCTCTGCATGCAGATTAGGTAATTTCATTACAGACAAAATATTTGTGAGGTGCCTACAGTTTTTGAGCAAAGGTGATAAATTTTAGGTAGTAAATTAATAAAGAGGAAACTAGTGACAAGCTGGTTTTTACATTATGAATCAAATGTCATTTTCTCATGAAGAGCTAGTATTTTATCTTTCTGCTTATCTTGATATTTCCTAAGTAATAAATGGATCTGCTTATAAGAATTAATTCATAAAGAAACATCCAGGCATTTAAAACATTTTTTAAAAAATGTGTTCCTTTTTGCGCTGATTACCAGTTCTCTGAGACACTGTGACCTACTGTCAGTATCTTAGTATAACTGCAGTCTTACCATAACACTGTTACAAGTCAGTAACATTCTTTGCTTTGTTAAATATGTCACTTTTTGACAGCTGTACCCTTTCTTCCATCATATTTCTTTTCCTCAACTATCTGCTTGATGCAAACAGAAAATTTGCCCCATCATTCTGTACAAGAAAGACACAGACATATTGACGTGAATCCAATGAAGAGCCACAAAGATGAATAAAGACTGGAGCATCTGACATATGAGGGGAGGCTGGTAGAGCTGGGACATTTCAGCCTGGACAAGTGAAGGCTCAGGAGGATCTTATCTATATGTATAAATATCTGATGGGGAAAATAAAGAAGACTGAGCACAGCCCTGAGCAACTTGCCTTAGCTGCCCCTGCTCCGAGCAGGAGGCTGAACTGGATGTTCTTCAGAAGTACCTTCCAGCCTCAACCATTCTGTGATCTTCTGATTCTCTGTGATTGCCAAATTAAACTAATAACAAAAAGGTTTTTGACATTGCACATGATCACAATAAAAAGCCTAGCAATTTAAAAACTATTGCAGAGGAAAAGTTTCTTTCAAATATGTGCCATGGAGAATTTCTTCTTCACAAACAGGAAGTGTTCATCTTCCCTTGTCAGTGCCTAGGATGGTTTCCCATACATGATATTGCATCTGCTCTTCTTAAAGTAAAAATTATTTTTCTGTTTAAAAATGTTGTCCAGTGGTTTCCAAACAAACAAACGCAGACACACAGAGGCAAGCATCTTCTTAGTTTCTATTAAGCCCTTCTATGCTATCCTTTCAAGTACCTTCCTTCTAGGGTCATTGCTATCTTAGTTCAGTGAAAATACTTTTACTCTATGAACAATGATTCCTATTGTGCCAGCTTCCATTTATCTGTGGGCAAATTGTATTCCTCAGACTTTTCAATGTGTCAAATAGCTATGCAAGCCTGACCACCACTCCCCACCACTACACAACTCCCCTTCTCTAGGGAGTTTGAAATTACATTATACCCAGTGGGTACAAAATAGAGACAATGCGCTTTCTCAGGTCTGTGTATAAATTGGTAAGGCTAAATAGCTGTTAGTTGCCACTCAGAGCAATAGGTACTAAGGTAACTGCTAATCTTAGTAATGATGGAATCCTTGAATTCAGCTAGAAACCTGTTAATACCGTAATGGCTTGCATAGCACAGCTAGCAAAAGCACTTTCTGACAGTATGGTTTATTAGTAATTTCTGAATGATTAGTGACATCTAAAATGTTGTCACTTCAAACAACAAATGAAAGTTCTGATGCAGCATGTCTGTGGCCCTAATTTAATTAGTCAATGTGCAGTATTTCTGCTTTTGTCCCACAATTTTTTCCGTTTGCCATACAATCTGAAATCTTATTAAAAAAGGTCTTGTACTATTAGAAGATAAGAATAATTTCAGTGCAAAATTGCCTTGATGAGACTACCATGTTGTCATCAATTCTGACTCAATATTTAAGAAGAAATGTCTTCAGAAAATTGTCTTATAAAGAAGAAGTATTTCCTATTTATCTCATCAGGACTAATGTCATGCTGAATAATTCCATTACATTTCTGTGCAACTGTATCAGCCTTCTCTTTTACAGACTTTTTTCCACATTCACACAAATATTCACACCTCAAAGACTAACCTGACTTTCTAAAGTTCTCTGGGAAATTTATTATGTTATTTCTTTGCTTTAAAATCACTTAGGTGCATCATTGTTCACATTTATAATTTAACATTTATTAAGAAGAAGCAAAGGATCTTTCAACATCCCTAATGATTAATGACGTTAATATATAAGAAGACCCAAGCACAGTAAAAGCTGAGATAATTGCTCAAAAAAAAAATTCAAATGTAGGAAAAAAGAGCAAAAGTTAGCTTTATATTAAGTGATTCACATACAACAGCTAATTAACAGTCATAAAATCAGACACACAGCCAATGAACTCTGCAGTCTGTTACAGACAAAACTTAACATTGCAATCCTGTACTGCGACCCAGAAAATCTGCAAACGTTACTAACAGCCACAGAAACAATAACTAAAAGAAGCTTTTCAGTAAGGGTGAGAAAATGTGATCTTTCTCACAATGCATTACTAATTGATATTTGCTGCATTTGACTTCTGAAAAGATGCGCATGATTAACTTGCCATGTTTAATAACAGTTGCTCACATGCAGTAAAGTTGGTTAAGGGTACTTAAGTTTTCATTTGAATTTTTGATAGGTCTTATCTCACTATTTAGAAGATGAAAAGCGTAAATTCCAAGCTGATTAAAATAACTCAACAGTGTAGTCATTAAACCTTTGTTTCTTATAAAATTTGCAATACACTCTAAAATGTCATGAAATCAAATGCACCAAGGGCAAATGAGCAGAAGCGTAAACCAGAAAAGGGTGAAAGGCTGTGCAGCTCCCACTGTTGCTGCATTGTTGGACCTGTGCTAGTTCAACATTAAGGACTTGTTAACGGGCCTGTGTTGCATTCCAAAGAATGCAACATTATGTATTTCACTTGCTTGTCTAGAAGTTCCTGGAGGATTAACCTGAACATATGCATACGTACGTATTTGCATATGTGCCTGTCTGCATCTACCTATCTAGATTTCATTTATAGTAGAAGAAGAGAAACAGAAAATTCTACACATGATTTATTCATATATATCACAAGTCAGGCTCTTTAGATACCTATTTCTCTGTATTGACAATAAACATCAATGTTACTGTGACCAGTACTTACCCGTATTTAAAAATATTCAGAATCTAATTTTTCTATTTGCTTAGGTAGATCTTGTTCCTTTTCAATGAGTTTAAAAAATGCCACTAGAACAAAAAAGACCAAGACAGAACACTAGAAAAATACTTACAAGCCTTTTTGCTGCTGTTGTTGGGTTTTTTTCCCAGTTGGTGTATTTATCTTTAGATTATGTTTGTTTTGTTGTTTTGGGTTTTTTTTTTTGATTGTTTGTTTGGGGTTTTGGAGGATAGGGTGGGATTTTTTATTTGTTTTGAAATGGATAGGGAACTCTTTAAACTTACTTTAAATTCTCATGTCTTGCTCAAATGATCTTGGAATCAGAAAGACATTATTTAGAGACTTGAGCAAATCGAAATCAGTTGGTATTAAAAGAATGCTACTCTGCAATCCTATTAACAAATTACCTGGAATGTAACAGGCTCCCAATAAAATCTAAGCATTCCATATAAAATGTGAAAATGGAAAGAACGGATAATGTTATTTTGAGGCTTGCTTTCTACTATGTATCTTTCTGTATACTTTGTTTGGTTTTTACAAAGTCATTGCAGTACCACTGTGTATAATACATACATTTTAATAAAAAAAAATAAAATAGCCATTGAAAATCACTAATCTTTAAAAGGAACTTCACAAATTTTAACGACCATTTCACGACTTGTGGTATAACAGAATGTGTAGCCAAACAAACACATTCCTACCAAGTCCTGCTAGCAGCCAAAATAGTTCTCAATTACTTCTAACTAGAAAAGTCTGAGGATAAACAAAACAATTGCTCAAGTACCCAGGTGACAGTGCTTACCAGGAAAGGACACTGGCATAATTCAGGTAATATTGCAAGCTAAGCAGTTTTCAGAAGAGAAACATTTCTTATCCTTAGTCCTACTACCTCGTCTGAATGAAAAGCATTTTAATTTATCTTCTGAATTGTAGTTTTCTATAATTTTTTTAAAGGTCATAAAATGATAACTTTAATCTGGATAGTGCATGATAAATGCAGTGTTACTGCCTGAGTAGTAGCCTGAGCTCATAAACTTGAAAGAAAATTAACTCTGTCCTATCTGAAACCAAGATGCTGGGTCACTAGACCAGTGACCATCTCTCTGGTTTTAATGTTATCATAATTACGGACAGTTTTATTATTATTTTTTATTTTTTTCATTTCAGGCCATCATAAGTGATCATGGACAAGCCTTCAAAGTGCAAGGCATCCTCTACCCTATGTGCCTTTTTAGTACCATATTCTGACCAGTGTTATGTTCTGCAAACACCACAGGTCTTTCATGCACAAACTGTTCATGTGCAATACCTGCAACCACTCTAATGGGCCACAGTACAGTCCTAACATTATTTCAGACACATTTAACTAAAAAAGAAACCACATTCAGAAAGGTAAAAGTTAGCAAGAAAAAGAAAAACGTTTAGTTCCACAAGGTACACAAGGAGCATATATATGATCTAACATCAATTATTATATAAAATGGATAGAGATGCTTTCTACTCCGGAAAAGACAATGGTCCTATGCTCTACTCATAAAAATAGCTCCAAAGTGTGTACAAAGAGCTTTAAAGAGCTTTGAAGGATATATGCGAACACAGATTGCAATGCTATCAAACAATTATAAAACCAATTTAATTACAGCCAAATATGAATTAAGTTGTAGGCAGCATTCATTCCCCAAGCTATAGGTTTTCTATATACAGGCGAAAAAAAAAAAAAAACGTCTCCATAAAAAGACTAAGAGAAAGGATATACAGAGGAAAGGAAGTTATCATCTTCTCTTTTTATTCTGCTTATGAGAATAGCTTCTGTGAAAAGAACTACAGTGTTATAATCTAGTCTAGGCATCACTGTAAAAAGTTAGTTAAATTAAATAAAACAAAACAAAATGAAAAAAGGTCCTGATAAGAAAAGCCACAGAAATAATTTTAATTCTTTGCTTCTATGCATGTACAAGAATGACTATTTTATCTATGAAAATTTGAAAACAAAAAAGGATTATTTCCTCTAGGAGTTTATATGATTTAAATAATCAACTCTTTCTGCATGCAGAATATTGGAGTTCCAGAATATCAGTTAAATTGATGAATAAAGAATGAAAAAAGGATGCTGCGATGTTCTCCTCATCTTAAAAATACACAATTCTCAGAAGAAGGAAGGCAAAAGTAAAACAGGAGGAAATTAAAATATTAAAGTGCTTGTGACTGATACTAAAATCCAGTGTCAGCCTTGCTAAATCAACAAACAGTAGATCTGAGACATAAATATTCTAGCTCTTGGTAAAGTAAAAAGAAAGATACAGTTATTAATGATGCTGTTGTGGACTTCCTAACATAGTGTAGTTTATACTGTTTTTAAGGGGTTCTTGCCCAATCCAGTATTTGTTCAATGGGACACAAAATTACTGACATATAAACTAAAAAAAAATGAATCATTGATTTTACTCAAACAAGTGCAGAAATTAGAAAAATTTAGCAAAATACTTCAAGATAGCTGTGCCAAAATTAACAGGCTATTTTAAATTCTTTGTTATTGCACATGTTCACCAAAGACTGGTCCTCTGGCTAAATATCCATGCCTTAGTGGAGCTTATTTGATTTAGCATATGCAACTTGTTATAGAATAATGCTCTGTCACATTAAAAAAAAAATGGAAAAAAAAAAAAAAGATTTAGCCCAATAAACTAAATAATTTTTTTAATGATTTCCTGATTAGTTTACAGTTTGCTAAAGAAACATCTTAATGTTCTTAATGGAAGACACTGAGCTGTCTACCAAAGCTTTAAGTGAGATGTGATTTCAGGGGATATACTTTTGACTGTCAAACTTGAAATTTCTGGGTTTATGTATATATGTGTGTATTTATTTGGCTTTCTAAAAGAGAAAGAACATCTTGGTTCCTTCATTGTAATATGGGAGTTTGCAGCCTAGAAAGCCAATCGTATCCTAAGCTGCACCAAAAAGAAGCATGACCAGCAGGTCGAAGGAGGAGATTCTTCCCATCTATTCCACTCTTATGAGACCCTTCCTGGAATATTGCACCCAGCGGGGTTCTGCAGTGCAAGAAAGACATGTATCTGTTGGAGAGCATCCAGAGGAAGGCCATAAAAATGGTCAGAAGGCTGGAAAACCTCTCTGAAGAAATCTGAGGGTGTTGGGAGTTTTCAGGCTGCACAAGGCTCCTGGGAGACCTTGTGGATTTTCAGTATGTAAAGGGGGCTTATAAAAATTACGGAAAGAGCCTTTTTACCAGCACCTGTAGTGACAGGACAAGAGGCAACAGTTTTAAATTGAAAGAGAGGAGATTTAGATTAGACATTAGGAAGAAAATTTTCACTGTCAGTGTGGTGAGGCACTGGCAACGGTTGCCCAGAGAAGTTGTGGATGCCCCATTGTTGGAAGGGTTCAAGGTCAAGTTGGATGATGCTTGGAGCAACTTGGTCTAGTGAAAGATGTCCCTGTCTGTGGCAAGTGGTTGGACTGGCTGATATTTGAAGGTCCCTTGCAGCTCAAATCATTCTATGGTTCTGTTTCTATGATTTTGTGAATATATACCAAGCAGTTAGGACCTGACTCTTTCATACACATTACCAATACAGTAATTGTTCCCTAGAGGTTATTGCCTTCAAAAGTTTCATATTGCTGGACTGAGATAAAAGTTCATTTTCTGGTAAGTAAACAACTTCAGATTTCCAGTCAGGAATTTCTAAGTCAATGAACAACACAATTTTGAAAACTGAATTTTAGGAAAGAAACCATGTCTTACTCTTGTCTACCATTTGGTCACTTCTGGAAATTAAATACTTTCTCACTTTTTCTGTATTCTCCAGAATAGCTACACTAGTGAAACCTTAGCATTTTGTCTCAGCTTCATGGTTAGAATTCAGAGATCTCTTAGTCCTTGAGTTAAAAGAATAAGAAAGTACTGTTCCTTTGCTGTTACTTTCAGAAGCGAAGCTCCATAATTTCCTTTATGTTTTATTTCCACCACTATTGTAGAACATAGGTACATCTAGAAACAGCTGTAGTAATAAACTGGGTATATTGGATAGCTGGTGATCAAAACAAAACTTGTTGCTTAAGTAGACTAATGACACGAGGGATGAAAAAGTGTCACTTGCTGTTTTCATGGGTATGATGAGCCTAAGCTAAAATTGCCTAGTTAAATAATTTATCACAAAGTGTTAGTTCATTTAATAAAACAAAATTTAGAGAAAATTCAGCAGAAAGAGGATAAAAGCGAAAATAATTTTGCATACTGGAAGTTTCTCCTCTTGAACTAATTTTGTGTCCATGGGGTTGGAATATTTTGTCAGTTAATTTTTAACACAGGACCTTCACACATGTTGGGGTGAGGAGGAGCCATCAGCTTTTCTAAATTATCTTTGATTCACCTTAGAGACCAGCTGTTCTTGAAAATCTGATTATATGAAAGAGCTATTTGCCTCTCTTGGCTTAGAAATCCCTTCCTGTAACCAGACACACACCATAGGTTGCCTGAAACCAAACAAAACAGCAGAAGAATGGGTGAGCATAGCAGCCCCTTCCAAACCTTAAGTGTTCTTGACCTGAATCATTCTTTCATGAAAGCTTATTTCTCCTTTCTGATTCGTAGAGTATCATGTCACTAATTTACATATCTTTGCTTGTCTTGACATTCACTGCTCTCATATCTCCATTTAGCTGGTCAGTTCTTGGAAGCTATTTTATTCTGTTCATGATCCCAGGGATATCATCAACACTAAACCCAGAATTCAATCAAGCATCAAATTTACAGCCTGGATCAGGCTAAGCAGATTACGCGCCTGCTCCAAAATAAGGACATGAAGAGTTGCCATAGACAAACAGCACACAATGCAGTTCCTGCCAATGACTTTTCATTCAGATTCAGTGATTCTCAAACAGTAAAATATGACTGAACAGCACTTCTCTATATTGTACAATGGGAATTTTAGGAAAGCAACTAAAACACATTTTGCCTTTGACTTCATAACTTAGAGTCAAACTGTGCAATGTAATGAGAGTGCAGTACGAATTTAAAAGTTAATTCAGAAAATCTTGCTGAGAAGCTTTGATACACTCTAATCTGACATTGGTACAATCAGAGCATACAGTCCATGCTGTATTTGTTGCAAGGGCGTGACAGTATGATGGGAGCAAGGACCGGAGGGAAGTTGTTGACATTATTAAAGATGCAATGCTGTAAGCAAAGTTAGGGGAGGATGTTGCATGGCAGGAAAAGGACAGTTTGTGAGGCAGATACTGCCATAGCCATCTTAGAATTTACTGTCTGTGAAGCTATGCCTGCTGCTCCCTCACTGCAGCGTGATGCCAATACCTTTGAACTGGTGTTAGTTGTTATACAAGGATGATGTGCTGCTGCACAACTGACCACACGCCCATTTCCTGTCCTACTGTGCTGCTGAGGGGTGGGAAGGAGGTAGAGAATCTGGGGTAAACATGGGAAAGAAGGGAGGGGTGAGGGGACAGTGTTAAGATTTGGGATTATTTCTAGTTATCCTAATTAATAAAGTAAAAATTTTCCCCAAGTTAAGTCTATCCTGCCTCTAACAATAAATGGTGAGTGATCTCTGTCTGTCCATATCTCTACCCATGAGCCTTTCAATATATATTCTCTCCCTTGTCCAGCTGAGGAGTGGAGTGATAGAGCAGCTTTGATGGGCAAGTGGCATTCAGTGAGGGTCAACCCAATATAATCATATTACCCAGAGGATTATTGAAAGGAAAGGAAGGGAAAGAATTGTATAATGGGAAAAGAATATTATTTTATTTTCCCTCATGCTACTAAAGGTATAATTTACTATAAAAATGTGCCATATACTGTTCTGGGGAAAAAAAAAAAAAAAAAAAAGGTAATGTAAAGTTTTTTTCTGGCGAAGTAAAAAATTGAAAAGCAGATAAAAAAAGGTGGGAGATAAGATCAATTCGTTAGGAGACTTCACACATACTTCGTAAGAGATCTTACTGTAAGTAAAAGGTATCTGGGCAACTTGAGGCACAGTACTCAGAGCAGTTTAGATTTTTAGTTTCTTGAAAAGCTTTCCACCAGTGATGTAAGTGTAAACAGAATCAAGTTGTCCAGCCTTGTTTGCTTATTCCTGTGCTTGGTTAGATATTTGTGCAGTTTCTGAAAAAACTATCTGGACACAGATTTGGGTAAAAAATCATGGATAGGCTGATGAAGTATTTTTTAGCTATAAACATTTCTCTATTTTCCTCTTTGACACTTTTCTTTGAGCCAGGTTAAGGCTGCATAAGCAGTTTTACAGGAATAGCATAGGCCAGAAAAGAAGAGCTGAGAATGAGAAGCCAAAAGGTTGGAAAGTGATGCTGTGAGAAGGGTGTAGTTGTGAAGGTGCCTCTGCTGCTGTCCAGTGTACATCTGTGGCTTGGATGTTTTGGTCTCCTACTTGGAAATATTTAGCTGACAACACAGAGACTCACAGTGGTCACAATATTGAGAAGTAGGTCAGAAAACCAGCCAAGAGAAATTCCAAAGAAGATTGTTCCTGAGAATCTTTCTATTCTGTATACTTGCTTATTTCCCTGGGTTTACTTCTTCAGACCTATCACAAGGTACCTCTTTGCTAAAGTGGAAAAGGTCTTGGAATAAGTTTTTCCAGATCCTTTGGAATATTACTGCATTTTGGTTTTCTTCCTTTAAAATCTAAGCCAATTAAGGAGGGAGACGCTGGTGCTGCCTTTTGAATGGTAGTCTAGTGGCAGAAAAGTTTTGGAGCAAAAGGAAAACAAAGTTTTTTCTTTTCCTTTATATTGAAGAATAGTAACACATTTCCACTATCTGCTGGAGAAGTCCCCTTGAGAACAGATTTTGAACTACAAAAAGAAGAGTCAGCTTTTGACCACTTAGAAGAAGAAAAAAAAAAAAAGAAAAAAAGAAAAAAGAAAACCATAAACAAATACCACTACCTCTCAACTAAAAATCAACAAGGGAAAAAAACAACACCACAACCCCATAAGGCAGCATTGTGGTTTAAATCCAGACAGCAATTAAGTACCACATAGCTACTTGCTACCTGCCTGTTCCCTCCTCCTCCCAGTGGGATAGGGAAGAGAATCAAAAGAATGTGAAACCCATGGATTGAGATAAGAACAATTTAATAACTTAAGTACAATGTACTACTACCAATAATGATAAAAATGATAAGGGAAATAACAAGGAGAGAGAGATAAATTTAAAAGGGAAAAGGAAAAAAATCCCAATAAACACAATTGATGCACATTACAGCTGCTCACCACCTACCGACCAATACCCAGCCCTACATGAGCAGTGATCTGGGCCTTCCAGGTAATTCTCCCCAGTTTATATACTGGGCCTGATGTGCTGTGGTATGGAATACCGCTTTGGCTAGTTTGGGACAGGTGTCCTGTCTCTTCTCCCTCCTGGCTTCTTGTGCCCCCCTCAGTGGCAGAGCATGAAAGACTGAAAAGTCACTGATCAGGGTAAGCATTACTAAAAACCAACTAAAACATTGGTGTGTTATCAACATTGTTCTCATACTAAATCCAAGACACAGCACTGTCCTAGCTACTAGGAAAT
Organism: Bolborhynchus lineola; assembly: GCA_025448015.1. Lineage (NCBI taxonomy): Eukaryota > Metazoa > Chordata > Aves > Psittaciformes > Psittacidae > Bolborhynchus > Bolborhynchus lineola. Next base: position 23,101 of record JAOEHX010036952.1, read on the forward strand.
AAAATGAACTGCATCCCAGCCAAAACCAGGACAGGCAGCCACTCCCAAAAGAGATTTCAGCCTTTGGCATCCAGCTAGATAAAATAGCCTGCCCTGGTATATGCAGCTATGCTGTGAGAGGAAGTGGAGCTTGAGATCCTGTGGTTATACAACTGGAAGCACAGCTGTTGCACCATTTGAGTGGTTTTGATTTATTTCTCCAAAAGTGCTTACTCACCCTCTAGCTTATAACTCCAAGTCATAATGCTTGATTCCATTTCAGAAAACATTCAGCAGCAATGTTGTCTACTGGACCTAGCCAAAGGCCAGGAAACTGCTATACTGTTTTCTTTTGCTCTCTTTTCAATCTCATTACAAGAATATTTTACAGAAAGAATAGAAGGATACATGCATATATAAGAACTGGCAAGAAAATGAAATAACAGTTTCAAAATAAATTGGACAACTCTTTTACTTTCATTTTTATTATGGATATTTACTTCATGGTAACCTACAAAAATAATTCTCTGATGCACTGAAATCTTAAACTGAGATCTGAAGTGCTATTATAGCATCATTCACTTACTGTGTTAATTACTGAAAAGCATCTGTCTTCACTTATAGGACAATTCTTCAATAACTATTTATGTCCACTACATAATCTATACAGTCATAGTAGTAGTAATAATAATAATCTTGCAACATTTTTCTCTGCTTGTCATAATTACTATAAAATCACTTAAAGACCAAAAAACAGCAACCAAACAGAAACCAAAACCAAAACTAGAAAAAAAACCCACAAAAAAAAAAAAAAAAAAATTCCTTAGCTCAATTTATTACACATTTTATTGTCCTCTTTATCATATGTAGGAGTAGAATACAACTAACATGAACAAGACCACTGGTAATGGTAATTAAAAAGCTGTCTGCTCAACACGTCTGAAAGTATTTATTTTTAGAAAGACTATATATGAACTAGTTGGACATAAACCTGTAATCCCCTGTGTTGTTTTAAATTCTGCTAAACACTATTTCAAAACCCTAAGAAAGAAGAAAAAGATGAACCAAATATTAATATTTGTTTGAAGAAAATTTGTTCACTTCTAAAATGTAAATTAATAAAACACATCTCCTTTATAGCATTGCATTATGGGTTTCAAAATTTTTGTCATCGTGCAGATACAATTCTTAGCAAAGGAAATGAATTCAGAATAGAGATCATAGTTTTAAAATTATACAAGAGAATTTGAACAAATTTGTAGCTATAATGTTTATAGTCTAAATTTTATGCATTTTAGGAAAAGACACATAAACTTGCTGCCCAAGGACTGTTTTCTGGATTTGATAAACATATTTCTGTTCCATTGCTGGATAGAATTATTCCATTAAAATTTATTCATGTGGCATATAATGTGTCAAATTTACCATTTAATCTTATAGAAGCAGCAAGAAAATAATTCTCCTTTCACAAAAAAGAGTACAAAAGTCTGTAGTTCAAGATACAGAAAAAAAAAAACAACACTAAGAACAATTTATTTATTAAAAATCAGCAGTAAGACTAACATAGAATCATAGAATCATCAATCCTTGAACCTGCTGGTCAAGCTCCTTTTGATGCAGCCCAGGATACGGTTGGCTTTCTGGGCTGCAAGTGCATACTGCCGGCTCATGTTCATTTTTCCATCAACTGACACCCCCAAGTCCTTCTGCGCAGGGCTACTCTCAAGCTCTTCTCTGCCCAACCTGTAGCTGTGCCTGGGATTACTCCCACCCAGGTATAAGACCTTGCACTTGTCATTGCTAAACTTCGTAAGTTTAGCATCAGCTCATCTTACAAACATGTCAAGGGCCTTCTGGATGGCATTCCTTCCCTCCATTGTATCAACCAAACCACACAGCTTGATGTCATTTGCAAACTTGCTGTGGGCGCACACAATCCCACTCTCCATGTCACCAACAAAGATGTTGAACAAGACCGGTCCCAACACCAAACCCTGAGGGACAGCACTCGTTATTTGCCTCCAACTGGACATTGAGCCATTGACCACAACTCTTTGTGTGTGGCCACCCAGACAGTTCTTTATCCACCAAGTGGTCCACCTATCAAATTGATGTCTCTCCAATTTAGAGACAAGGATATTATGTGGACTTGTGCTTTGCACAAGTCCAGGTAGATGACATCAACTGTTCTACCCCTGTCATAGAATCATAGAATAGTTAGGGTTGGAAAGGACCTTAAGATTATCTAGTTCCAACCCCCCTGTCATGGGCAGGGACACTTCCCACCAAACCATGCCATCCAAGGCTCTGTCCAACCCGGCCTGGAACACCGCCAGTGATGGAGCATCCACAACTTCCCTTGGCAACCCATTCCAGTGCATCAGTTCTATAGCCCCATCATAGAAGGCCACCATTCCAGTTCATTCTGAAAGTAAACAAATTTCACCTTTTGAGAAGTAGATCAAGATTCACAAAAGAGTGCTTAAGATCTTGTTTAGCTTGATTAGGAATTAGATCAATGAAAAGTTCTTGAGAAAAGTTTAAAGCAGGTGGTCTTAATTTTTCCAGTGTTGTTAATATAATCCTGGTTAACTCAACATACTTGGACATTGTTGAGCCAAAATAACTGTGCACTCTGTAGCATGCCGGAAGTTTTTGTACTCAACAAAAAAAGTTTCCTTTCCTGCTTTTATTGCTTTCCTTCCTTCCTCTCTTTTCTCTTTCCTCTTTTTCTTCCTCCTTCCTTCCCTCCTGTGATGGTCAAGAGCCTCTTTTTGTCTTTGTCTCAAAACAACTCTTGAGACAGAAGGATCTGACAGCTCATTATCACTTGGGCAGACAGCTGGGGAGCAGAGGGGGAATCCTGCTCTAGAAAGGTGGGGGTTGCTCCCCTGTGCTGTCTGCCCTGAGGCCATGAAGATCAACTGCCCAGCAACAAATTGCCAGGAGACAGCGATAGACACTGCCGCGCCTGCCATAGCACAATGTGAACTGGGTCTGGGACTCATTTGATGTCCTATGGGTAAGTCTGCCCCTGTTGGAGGGTTCCAAGAGAGCCTGGCCCTATAGGAAGACAAAATCATCTTGCAGCCGTCTGTGCGCATTCCGCCACCTTGGATCACAGTGGGGTCACTGACTGTAAAGGGCTACACCTGTGAGAATTTCCATTTGCTGACTGAGATGTCGCTGGATCCAAGGGGTGGTGAATATTTCTCTGTTTTCTTTCCCTCTTTCTTTTCTCCTTTTCTCTTTTGTATTTTTTATCAGAACCTGCCAAGAGTTTTGTTTCTCCTGACACAGTTTAGGTAAGTTTACAATGAAATTAATTGTAGTTTTGCTTTTCAATATGTAGATAGGGCCTGTAGTTTCTTTCTTGAATCAAGCTGAGTGTGGTGAAAGATCACCTCCCCTCAGACTCATAAAGCGGGATGCAACACCTCCCCATCCTCAAAAAAAGCATGGGAAAACTGTTATCTACCAGTTATTTAAAAAGCCCTAGAAGTAGATAATTTTAATGTGGTCAGTCAGAGGATCACTATTGACTTACTTCCTACTTTTAAGAGAAATAATTGAGAGTGAATCAAATTAGAATGTAAAATGAGAGGATGGTGAAGGAAGTAGGTCTGTAACATAATCCTGGCAGACCTCTAGATAGGTCTTTTGCTCTTCTAATGAGAGAAAAATGTATTGCTTCCTTGTTATTTAGGGTCATTAGGGCAGGATAAAGTCTATTTAATGTGGGCATACAACCTGCATGTTAAATAAATCCTTAAGAACATGATCCCGCAGAAGTAAATGTTTAAATAACTGATGGAGGTGGGAGGGGGAAAATGTCTTTGAGAGCCTCCATAAGATTTTGCCCTTCTAGCCTGGATACTTGCTTCAATATAGATGATAAAAATAGTCCAGTTTAGTGGCTAAGTTGAGTGGTCCGATTCCTGTCCTGTGTCTTTACTTTAAATAAACAAAAACTTTAAATAATATAGTTTGTACTGAAAAGCATAAGCCTTTTACTTCTTGTTGTGGTTTAGGCCGTAAATCAGCCACGCAGTTTGCTACATGGAGAATCAAAAGAATGCAACTCCCACAGGTTGA
>JAOEHX010036963.1:0-11657 GCA_025448015.1 Bolborhynchus lineola
GTTTCTTCTCTGCCCTGACTTCTGGAGAAGTCTTTTTTACAATCACTCCAGCTCTTCAAAGCAGTTTATATCATCCAGCACAATTTTCGTTTAAACTTGAAGACTGTACAGTATATTCTTTTAGGAAAGAAAAGGATGCCTCAAGGCCATATAATAAATATTAGTCCTGAAACATGTCACTTGCAGGAGGTAACAGGGCAAAAACTACTGATCTCTGGATTTCATTGGGTCAGTCCCTCCTCTAGTGAGAAACCAGATCTCATTTTACAGAATATTTATTAAAACAAAAATACAATATACTATGAGATGCAAATTTTTACCTAAGAACTGGCTGACTTTCACAGCTCCTCCAGTAGCCTGTTTTGCTACATGAAGTCCCTTTGCTACAGTTGGGTTGACTTCCAGAGGTTTTTCTTCTGGTTGGATGTGTTCTCGCAGTTTAGAAGCTCCTTTATGTATAGCTTTACCAGTATATTCTGCGCCTTTTATTAGGCCCCAGCTTACCCAAGATGCACCTTCAAGGCAAAAATTGATTTTCTTACAATATGCAGCTTCACAGACTACAATCCCTACAGCTTTTCCTCCTCTGCCTCTGAAACACTGACTGGAAACATTCCTGCTATTATACTCTTCCCTGAACAGGCCAGCATGAATTCCTGCAGCTATTTTCTGCTCCTACACAGCCCACTTTTTTTAAGTTCATTTTATTTAAGTTTAATGCTGCCACCCCTCATCCAAACCTTGGCTTACTATCAGATATAATATTATTATCTTAATATTATTAATATCTATCAAAAAAGAAAAGTTTACCTGCAGATACATGCCTGATTTAATGTAACTGCTTGTACAGGAGTAAAATTGTTCTGTCTCAGTGGTTTGGGTCACATTTAAATCCTAACATTTAGTCAAATGAGAAGCCTACCTCATTTGCAATAAGCAAGACCATTAGCAATGGATTTAAATTCTGCACTGGTTTCATAAAGCTCAAAGTATACTCTAGATGATCACAAATGGAACTGATGAACAGCTACTTCTGACCACTCAGCTTTTACCAGCCCACATGGATTTAGGTGAAAATACTGTTAAAATGTTACTCACAGCAGTTCATACTCAACACAATCCCCTTATTACAGCAGTACCTGACAAGATTCCATGAGCAACTTTTTCACTCCATTCAGGCAACTCTTTCTGATTTTCTGCTCCTTCAGGTTGTGGTTCGATCCGTACAGTCTGAGACAAGTTAATTGCATCACTAGAGGTATCTGAAGGCTAAAAAGAGAAAGTAAACACCTGAGAATCTACTTCAAAACATTATCATCAGGAGTTCTGTTTTAGATCATACAAATCCATCCTCGAATCATGTTAATGTTGTGCATTCCTCGGGTCAGTGCCCAGAAATTCAAGGGAAATTTATGATTCAATTACTTTTGCACAGATAAGCTGTGCATGCAAAAAAAGCTTATCAGAAAGCTCAGCATTTTCTGTATGCTTTCTTCATCCAGTAACAAAAAGATGCGCTTGCCAACACTGCCAAAAGATGAGACTTGTCCATTTACCATTTTTATTTTCTCAGAGGAAAGTCAACTCTGTTGTTATTCAATATGGGAACTTCAGTCTTTGGTCAGAGGATCCAGCTGCACTAAAAGAATGCAGCTGTTCTGGTTGTTTTGCTCCTCATCCTTTCCTCACAAATGTAAAAATAAAGGAGATTATTCATCGTATGTAGTGTTGATGTTTTTGCAGACTGGCACAGCCAAGGAATACATCAAGCTGTGCATGACACTGCTCCAAATTCAAAGTTCGATGGATGGGTTCTCTGTAGTTTCATGTCAAACACTGGAGTTTCTGGAGTAGGTGTTAATCATTCAAACATACAAACCACCGCCATAGTCCGGTTAGTGTTTCTAAAAAGTGCAGCATCACTTTAGACAGTTCACAAAGAATGCACAATTAAACTTTAATTACAGAAAGCAAAAAAAGTTTAGTAACTTAGGTTTTTGTTAAGATTCTATTTTAGGATTATTCTAATGTAAAAGTAAAAATTTCAACAATTGAAACACTGCTGGTTAATGATGGATAGAAAGAAAAAATCTTTTGGTTTAGTCTAGAAGAGTCTATATTTTTAGATAGAAACTATAAGCAGAATAGAATACACAATATAGAATAGTATTTGATACCACAAGGAATTCTTAGATTTCCCAGAAATATTTACTGGAACTAAAAGCAGGAATCACACAAAGATGACTATTGCAGCAAAAGAAAATAAAACTAACATTAACAGAAAAGAGTAGATTAAGACTTAGAAAGTTGTTACCCAGAAGGTTAACAATCTATTACTGACATGTACTATATCATCAGTTACTGCTTGACAGCAGTGTGAAATTTCATGTTCAAGAAATGTCTTTAGCCTGCAACCAAAACACTTTGGAGGCTGGGCAGGAGAAGAAAAAAAAACAACAAAAAAACCTCTCAAAACTATGTTCCAGATCTAATTTAGCTACACCACAGTTTGGTGTAGAAAAACAGTTAACAAGACTTCTAAGAACTACCCTAAGGAGCAGAAATGGATTCTCTGGTAAGACAGATGACTCAGGACTATAATTACATTAAATACAGTTGTTAATCAGATCCTCATGAGTACTATGTAAACTGGACATATTAAATGGCCATCAGACCAGGCTTTGAAATATTTGCGCTATATCACAAGTTTTAAAGACTCCGGAAATCTGCTGATCTCCAAAATGTGGTAGCCTGCAGTAACCGAATCAGCTCTTCACAAAAAAAAAAAAAAAAAAAAATCCTAAAAAAAAAACCCTAAAAAAAAAAGAAATAAACCAACTAAATAAACCCCAAGCCCTACGGGGCAGAGCATACATTTCAGCTGTCAATCAAGCCTGAAAGCGCAATAGCTCCAACACGTAAAAAAAAGCCATGTTTTTTGTTCAGTGACAATTTTACTAATAAAATTTGGAATCACTGTCCTAGAATTTACCTGGACTTTGTGGCCAGACATCTGTTTAAATTTATCTTCAAAATTCACTCTCTCAGTTGCTGGGAGCTCTGAAGATAACCCTACTCTCTCATGGGATCTTGGCACCTGTGACATTGTATCAGGGAACATTAACAAAAACATGGAATTTTAGGACAAGGAACTAATAGATATCAAATTTGAACTACTTCTAAGCAGGAAAACCAAAAGATTAGACCCATTAATTCCTGCATTGAAGCATCACATTATTCTGTACTTTTCCATTTTAAGTAAAAACTAAGGGCCTCTTTTGCTAGTGAAATTCCCTGCTGAACTCAACAGGATTTATGTCATAGCAGAACTCTGCCACTATGGCATGCTGCAAACTGGTCCTGCATCATCACGGCATTCAAATCTTGGTGATTCAACAAGATCCAACTTTCATGAGAAGATACAATCTTCTTATGAGCTTTTAGTCACTGATTGTTGTTCTTCCTGAAATGGTGCACCAGTGCTCTTACAGTAAGATATTTCACTTGCTTCTAATCACTTTCTCTTACTCCGTATTTGTTAAAGCTATGGGATTTTTTTCTATTTTTTCTATCAGTCAGTAACTTACTGCAATAAGGCACTAGATTTATCTGTTTTGAGATCCAATTTGAAGGCAGGTTTTTGAGGTACACACTATTTTCACAGATTGTCTCTGAAGTGGCTTAACATTTTTGAACTGTAAACATTCGGGCACAATATTCCAAGAATAGTATCATCAAAACTACACAGACTGAGTGCACACACATGTTTTGTCCCGAACACAAAATTCCATTTCGGTTCTATGTTGCCTTTGGGAAAAATAGAGAAAATATAAAAAATGGTCCCCATTCCCTCTCTGGGATTACAATTCAGTATTAAACACGTTCTTTCCTCCCATCTCACACGGGCTATAGTTTCATTACTAGGTTGCTTAATCGTGGCTACTTTATTTCTCTCCAGTGAGCTTATCAAGCAAGATACAGAACAAGGGCTTTGCAGTTTTACATAACCAACTGTAAGTGGGAGAATATAATGATCATTTACACCTCTCTTTATTAGCTTAAAACAGGCAGCCCAGAAATGTACCTGGATCCGAAGGTCAGACATCTGTTTTAAGAGATCCTCAAACAGCTCTCTGTCAGTTGCTGGAAGTTCTGAAGACAGCACTAGTCCCACATAGGACCCCGGTATCTGGGACATCGTATCAGGGAACATGTAGACTCCAGTATTGCAGCACAGAACAGGAGACTGGTTACGCATTAGAGGATATAACCAGTCACAGACCTAGAAACAAGAAGTACATAAAGGAATTAAAGGATGCTTCAAAGAAGAAAGCCAGGTAGGACATACTGATGAGCACCATAAACTTGATCTTCTGTTAAGTTTGGTAAGAAAAATAAAATAGCTGTATGCAATCAAGAAAAAAATCCAAACCAGCACTATGGAAATATTCTTGATTGGCTCTGACAGTGTAATGTAGAGAAAACACTAATTTTCACAGGACTATAATTTGGGCTAGTAGCCTCTTAAATGAGGTCTAGTCATAAGGCCCAGGTACAGAAGCAGATGAAAAGCACTGCCAAACAAGTCAGGATTCACAGGGCCTGTAATTTCCTGCAGATTCAGGGTAGGTTTATATCACAGGATAAAGAAAACATTGCTTTTGCTGAGCGACTGTTGAAGACTGCTAACACAGGTGGAGATGAATCAGCAGACCCCAAACTAGGAAGAAGATTTTGTTTGTTCCTCTAAGTTTCCCCTTCACTGATGAGACTTTCAGCAGTCAGTCTTAGCAGCAACAAGGAGATCCAAAGTCAGAAACCAGACCAGAAACACAATGTATGTTACAGAACATGCCTACATGAAGCAAGCATGGACTGTAAAAATGCAAATAATGCACCTTCTTTATTTGCAGTTCAGAGTCTGGATTAATATGGCCCTCAAATTCCCAATTATCAGTTATCCTAACTGCAATAACTTCTCACAAGTTGAGACTCAAGTGGGTAGTGCACACCCCTGTTTTACACTGATCTGTTACAGTAGGTGAATCAGCATATCTTCTCTAAATGAGGAAAGCAAAGTCAATTTTATGAAATGAAAAGACAAGTTAAGTAAACTCCTTTAGAAAACAGTATTCACCAGAATAGTCAGCACTTGACAAGCCTGGAAAGACATATTTTTTGCAGGAAAAGTCATAAAAATGTGAATTTGCAGAAAACTTTTTTCCAACATCCTTGATACTATCACACAGAGCAAGAACTTAAGAAGATTGCCTTTTAAAATTTTGTAACAGCTCTTGAAATTTAATTAAAGGACAAAATTATTTTCCTGTTACCTGAAGAAATGCAGGTGGACGATTCTGGGCCGCCTCACTATCCGTATCCAAGAACTTCACAATGCGTAGATATCCAGGGTATGAAGGAGCACTAACCTGCCCATCAGGAGTCACAAAGAATATCTGTACCCCATGAGGAATCAAGATCAGCTCATCTGCATCCACTCCCAGGTTTTCAAGAGGAGGTGGCTGAGTACACTTGCTGTAGTAGTCCTCACTTACAGAAGAAAACTCCCCAGAGTTTGTGCCATAGGACACAGTAAAATGGCCATTGGTAGCTTGAGGAGTATAGGCAGGAGGTGCTTCATTTGGCAGACAAAGAGGTTTTGCAGATGGACTCATAGTTGGAATTTGCCCTGGGCTCACAGCTGCAACACTTCCATCTGCTGCAGGTGGCTGACTTGGTACAAGTAGAGAATTAGGAGTGGGGGGTCTTTCTGGCTTTTCTTTGGAAGGAATGGATGGGTACAACCTGGGCACCCCATCAGGGGCATCCATTACAGCAGGATTTGCTTGTACAGGTGGGCTGTTTTGTTCTAGAATGTCAAGTCGAGTGTGAACATTTTGCAGAGTCTCCCTCATCTTCTGTTGCATTTGCCTAGCAGACTCCCACTGGGACCCTACACATGCAGGACCCTGTGAGGGAATGCTAATTCCTCGGAGCAAGTGGTCAAGTCCTTGCTTATAGTAAGTTCTTGCCTCTTCCTTCTGACCCAGTTCATCTGTATTCAGTCCTTTATTAATAAAAAGAAAAGCTTTCCTGTACTCTTCATTAATAGCTTTAATATTTGCATCTTCTTGCATAACAGGATCCTGCAGCTGTTCCATTACTGCAACCTGGAATAAAAATTATTAAAAATATTTATAAAGCCAAACAATATTTACCTTAGAATAAAATGGCTTCTGATTAGTTTCTAGTGATGACCATACTGCATGTATTGGTGGAAAGCTATCTAGCTGCTTGGTATGGTGTCTGATATGTTATGGTTACCCCCTAATAACCTTCAGATTTAGAATACACGATTTCAAGACAGAAAGAAACTTATAACTACCACATCTAGTTACATCAGACATCTATTTCTTAAAAGTTAAACATCAGAAGAATATGGACATGCCCAAAATTAAAATTTCCATCTTAAAAAATTAAGATCAGTAGCAAATACAGGACTAAAAAAAAAAGTTGAAGAATTTACTTTTGATGATATTTTAAAAAAATCTTTAAGGTATTAAAAAAATTCAGTAAACATTTTATCAATTCAAATAAAGGCTGAACTTAAAAAACTCAGAACATCTTTATTTAAATATTTTAAGGGAAAGCACTCAACAGATCTAAATAAATCTTGATAAACTTCAACACACAGAACTGGGAAGAAATATTCTGAACAGCTAAAGATGTGTTTTACAGAATAAAACCAGAGGATTACTTATTTCCTTTGCAAGGGAAGTGAGATAGCCAACTGGTGTTCTCCCTTCCTTGCATTCCAGGTGACAAAAAGTTGGGACCACCAACATATGCAGGTTGCAGGTTCTATGAATGTATTCCTCGAACTGCCTAAGTGTAGTTCGATAACTGAAGAGCAGAAAAGAATCCAAGAGGTTTATGTGTACATGTTTTAACTGAACGTGTATCTTCTGTCCTGGCCAAATGCAGTAAATACAAATAATTCTTGGACAAACACAGTGTTTACAACACACAATGCAAAAAATTCCAGGGAAATTTTTTTGCTGACAGCGTTGAGAAGCATTGTCAATTCAGAAAAATCAGGTTATTATACCAGGAAATAATGGTTGTAGACAACAAAAATAGGGTACTATATAAAAATTAAAGAACATTCATTTTCAATAAAAACAATGATTCCCTGCTGTAAACTGGATGGAATAAAGGAGGAAAATCTAGATAAAATCACAATGATAGCAAGACACAAAAACCATGGGGTAAGTAAAAAATCAAAGTTCAAAAATAAAAATACTTCTATCACACATCAAGAAGTATTAATGCCATTGTACACAGCATTGATGATACAACAGACAAAGCTGAGCCACATTCTAGCAAGCTGCACAAGAAGAAGAAGAGGTGTGCAGAAGCTACTGATGTTTTCTGGTGAATCAAGTACTTTTCCCTAGAGAAAGTTGCTTGGCTTACTAAGCCAAAGACTTAGCAACTGCATTAGTCTCTTTAAATATACTGGATAAAAAGAAGAAAATAAATCAGGAAAGAAGAAAAGAATTATAAAAATCCAAACTTCTAATAAAATTCTGAAATAGCACATACATTTATTTACTGTCTCTTCTTCTTTTAGTCTATCAATAAAGTAAAAAAATATATATAATCTAGAAAATTATATATATATATATACTCCAACATATATAGAATTATATACATATACTCCAACAAAACCAGGAAAATGCAGGTCACGAAAAGATTTTTAAAGAGGCAAAGATGGAATGCCATGTTCTAGTCCCACATCCTTTATGATCACTTCTGTAACTGATGCATCTGCAGTCACATGACAGAAGTACCATGTAATCTGGAACACATTTCTGGTTTTATGATGCATAAAATCCAATTTCATGCAAAAGATAAGATACATGACTTCAGTCCAATGGCAGACATGTAGCTCATAATTCAACTGTGATGGCTTGAGAAGGCTGCCCATGCGGAACAGCGCAGCAGTGACTCAAGCCACAAGGCTCATTGCCCGCTGCTCTATCCTCACATAGGAGGAAAAAAGAATTTTGAACTGAAGGAGATTTTTCTGGTTGACTGCAGTCATTTCGTGCCAACAGGCTCAGCATCTCTGATTTAAGCTGAAGAACAATACTGCCAACCATATGCTGCATCAAAAGAAGCATAAGCAGCAGGTTGAGGAAGTGATTTTCTCTCTCTCGTCTGCTCTTGTGAGACCTCACCTGCAGTGCTGCATACAACTCTGGGGACCCCAACACAAAAGGGGCATGGACCTGCTTGAATAAGTCCAGAGGAGGCCACAGAGATGATGAGAGGGCTGAAGCATCTCTCCTATAGGGACAGGCTGAGAGAGTTGGGTTTGTTCACCCTGGAGGAGTTAAGGCTCCAGGGAGACCTTTTAACACTATTCCAATACCTAAAAAAGGCCTACAAGAAATCTGGAGAGAGCCTTTTTACCAGCTATCCCTGGCTGTAGCAGGGTGTTGGAACTAGAGGAATTTTAAGGTCCCTTCCAACCCAAATCATTCTATGATTCTATAAAGAGTAAGTGTACATTTAACATCCATCAAGGACACCGAGTTCAGGAGTTACAAGCATGCTTCTAACCAGCACAAAGTAAAACAATTATCTTGAAAGTAACTGAAAAGAAATCTAACAAGTTTGTGGATAGAGCTGGATCTTTACATGAAAGATGAAACTTAGCCATGTCGTATATCTTAAGATCTACACATTAGCCATTTGAAATATGCACAGTCAAATTATTTGCTAGCAAAAAAACCCAGGGACTCCAGACCACATAATCTTCTGTCAATACTTGTATTTACTAATGAAAAATCCATTTTTCCTTTTGAGAAGGGTATAAAGGTGAAAAACAATTTAATAGTAAAGAATTCCAATTTAAAAATTATTGTAGAAACAGAAAATGTTTAAAAGATTGAGAAAGACAAGTTTTAATTAACATCACAGTGTGCTTCTTTATGAACAAAATCTAGTGTTTTGACACTTTTAGTGCCTGTGAAAAATCCCTTCTTAAGGTACAGAATTAACTTGTGAGAACACAATTGCAGTACCTTAGTCTACTTCGCCCCATGGTTTTGATTTGGTTTTGTTGGAAAAGGCTGAGGCAAAGATATTCCAGATTCTAAATAATTCTTTTGTTAGTAATTGTTAGTATATAAGAAGAGACATCAAGTAAAAGCCTCAAGTCATAGCTACATTTCAACTTCAGCCACCTAATTTATTATTCACTATATGCTTGTCACACTGTCACCACGACTGCTCTTGCTAAGGCTCAGTCTTTATTAACGCTAAAAAAGGTCCATAAGAAAAGGGAGCTGTCAGCACAATCAGCATATACACAGCAGTAGTGCATGGCTGTGTATGGCAGAGACACAAAAGCTGACTCAGCAGTTCAGAGGAGTGGGCATGCTGCAACTCATCTCCAATTGTTTGAAACATCCCAAGTTTGCAGTATATGCCCAGCATATTTACCACCAAAAATTCCTTTGGGTAGAAAAGCACCTGGAAACGGAGGAAGGAATTCACAGCAAATTTTAACACAAGACAACTAAAAGTCAGCCTGAAGAGCTGAATTTATTCTTATTTATTAAAATGGAAACAAAACAATGGATGGTATAAAGTAAGCAAGACAACTGGATCGTCCCCTCACAGCACAAGAAGACATATTCTCTGAAACAGAACATTTAAGCAGCAATTTGATGGCATGCAAGGAAGTCCTTTGGTCATGACTATTTTCAGTGTATGATCTTGATACAGTATTTAAGCATCCTGCATATTTTAATATTTATCTGTAATTAATTTCTGAACAATGCAGTCTTATTTTCTCTATTTTGAAGCTGAAATGAATGGTAAAGTGTATATTACAGATTATTAGAGCACTGCAAACCAACCACTTAGTGATAAATAAGATTTAGAGGAACTTGCCCTGGAGAAAGCTGGGCCAAAACAGAGCTATGAAAGGAGCTAATGGGCACTGCAGATAATCACAAATCAATTCAGTGCTTGAGCTCATTCTGTGGCCTTTTCCATTTATCAGTACAGATACACTCTGGAGCTTTCAGGGACACAACCAAGAGAGACTACAATGCAACAGGAAAACCTGAGTTCCAATTGATATTGTAAATGGACATCCCAACTATCTGACTGATCATCCTGCATCTGAAGCAGCAAACCCTACTTCATTAAAAAATAATGTATATTTTAAAAAAATACAGCTGACTGGTTGATCTCAGTACCAGAAGGTAAATGTGGAGCCTAAAGCTTAAGAGGATTAAATAACCTGACTGCCAGAGGTCACTCAGACTATTTCTGAAACCTTGCGGGTATAGGGAAGGAAAAAAAGCAAAACAACAACAAAAAAACCCAACAAACCACCACCAACAAAACCTCCACCAACACTTTAATCCAAGAGTTCTTTCTATATGTTCCTTCTCTATTAGACACTGATTTCAAAGACCAAGAGGATGAAGGAGACCTACCATGCAGACAGAACTGTTTAAGCCTTATTTCTATAGAGAAATAGGAATTAAGAAAATATTTGTAACTTCCAAGAATTTAGAGAACTACCTGAATTAAAACAGTTATTGAAAGGACTGAAAGCCAGGTACTAGCCTGAATAAATTTATGGGTTTTTTTTTCTTTATTTAAATTACTTTGTTTAAAGTAACCCTTATATTTTTCATAAGGTGATGGCCTACCGCTAGCTTTTAAGCAGGCAGGTAATATCAAAGACTGGATAACACAGAAAGTCAGTGACCTGGTCTAATATGGCAATTCCTACTCTCAAAATTACTTAAAGCTTCAGCAAACTCCCATCTTCTGACATTCCAGTCTACTCCATCTTTTTAGGCAGATATCCCAGTGCCTGCATTCACCCAGCCACTATTTTCTTCCCCTCTGTACTACTGCTGTCTTAAGCCTTTTTTTTTTTTTTTTTTTTCCAAATAAATTAACTTCTCCTCCTCCTCTTTGGTCTGCATCTCCATCACATGCTCTCAACACAATGCTTTTAAGCTCTGCGCACCGACTTGGCACTTCTCTGAAAAGGAAAGTGAAAACCGGCGGGGCAGATAATTCCCTTCATGGTGCAGCTGCGCTGCCTGGCATTACACTGTTCACAGCACTGAAGTATAACGACATCATCACTATGCACTGCTCTGTGGCCAAAGATTCCAACATCATGGAAAATTTACTGTTACGTAAGATAGCCATTTAATACTTTTTCATTAGCTGCATGCCTGCCAGTTTCCCATCACTGCAAACAGAATTTTCCATATTCAAACTACTCAAGCCCAAACTGTCTGACGTGAATCTTTCAAAAAAAAGACAAAGTAAGAGCAGTTTTCCAAAGCACTTTAACAGAAAACCTCTCAGTTCCACGAGAGGACACTCAAAACATTACTTATTATCGCGGCTACTTCGATCTGGCCGAACCACACCTCTCCCCGCTGCTTCGCCGGCTCCTCCACCCTTCCCGCCTGCCCGGACCCCCTGCTCGTCCTAGCGCAGGACAGCGGGGCTCCCGCTCCGACAGTCATCCCGGCCGCTGGGAACAGAAACAAGGCTCCTCTGCGGGGAGAGGACTCCCGCGCCTCGGGGCTGCCACCACCCCCCAG
>JAOEHX010036971.1:0-18389 GCA_025448015.1 Bolborhynchus lineola
CTTCATTAGGGACTGTAGTGATAGGACAAGGGGTAATGAGTTCAAACTTAAACAGGGGAAGTTTAGATTGGATATGAAGAAGAAATTCTTTACTGTGAGGGTGGTGAGGCACTGGAATGGTTTGCCCAGGGAAGCTGTGAACACAGTTGAGAAGCAAACATCGCTGGTGGTGTTGAAGGCCGGGTTAGACGTAGCCTTGACTGGCATGTTTTAGTGGGAGGTGTCCCAGCTGATGGCAGGGGATTTGGAACTGGATGATCTTAAGGTCCTTTCCAACCCTAACTATTCTACAATTCTAATGAGAGAGAAATGTTGGCGAGAGTAGTGTCCCCTGTTATATTTCATGTATATCATTTCTGTTCATCTATGTAAGCTTTTCTTTGTTATAAGTAAAAGCAAGCAAGGCAAAAGATCAAACATCTGTTTCTTCACCTTCATGCATGAGCTGAAGCTAATGAGCTCCTTTTAAGTCATCCTCTTTGCGTCTAGCTCTTTCAGGTAGTTTTTCATATGTTGCTGCATTTAACAACCTCATTTCATTACAAAGCATGTCAATCCTAATACTGTTTTGGAGAAAGGAGAGAGCAAGAAGCACAGGAAAGGGTATTTAGATGACCTGCCTTGTGCGTGGTGATTGCAAACATCAAAAGAAGTCTTGGATTTAAGAAGAAAATAGGAATATATCATGGATGATGTGATTGAGCAAATCATTAAACTTGACTTGATGTCAGCTTGGCTCGACTTTGACTTGACTGTATGAAGTATGGGCATTTATTTTCCTATAGCTATTTCCTGCTCCATAGTGCCACAGCGGATGTGCAGGAACGTTGTGATGAGAGCAAGCACCTGTACACAGGGTTTGTAGGTTCACTGTGCTGTGTTCATCCATAATGTGAATTTGGTACCAGGGCCATCAGTGTATCACTGGCCTGTGGAGTGGCAGCAGATGGTTGTCTTCTGTTGGCTTCTGCTTACCATACTGAGCTCAGAGAAGCTTTGCTTACTGTGTTAAGAGCCTGAGATAAGGGGCGGGATGCAATTACATGCTTGTCACAGTGTCCATAGCTGCTCTTTGTGGGACTTTAAAGCATCCTCAGATGATTTTTGTCTAATGTAGGTACTAGTAACTTACTCTAGTATATAATCAGAACGCATTGCATGGGGCACGCTTAAGATGAACCCTCTTGACCCTGCTGGTTGCTGTGTATAGTATTTATTCTCTAGTTATTTTCTATTTGTTTGGGTTTCGGGTTTGATTTGATTATTTTTTCCGGACAGGAAAGTGGAACAGACAGTTTGCATTCTTGGATTCTTTCATTTTCTGACTCACTCCTGTCTGCTGTTTTCAGGTCAGTGCTCGGTTCTCAAAACGGATCCAGGCAAAAATCAAGGACCTTCTGCAACAAATGGAGGAAGGGCTAAAGACAGCAGATCCACATGACTGCTCTGCCTATACTGGCTGGACTGGTGAGAAAGCTTGAGTTTGAATGAAGTAATAAGGTTTATTCACAGGAGGAGGTTCTCATATTCTCACAAGGGTGGCAGAAAGACTCTGATAGAGGCGTTTGTGTGAGTTTTTTTCTTTTAACTCTGAATTCTGGGTCGCTACTGTCTGCAATGACTTCAGCAGATGAAGTTACAGGGGAATAATTGGCTTCTGCATATGGAGATCTTTGTCTTGCTAAAGGAATGGATTTTCTAAGGCTGTTCGCTCTTTCAACTTGCCTCTCATTTCTTTAAAGTTTTCTTAAAATAAGTTGTTTTCACCTTTTTCTCTTCAACTTAGCAGTTGCTAATGGTAACAGCATGTTCTAATCATGGGGGGGAGGTGTTCTGTTCCGTTCAAATCTGAAATATGGATAGTTTGGCTCTGCTTGTTCTGTCTATACAAAAATGGTAAATGAACGTGTGAGGAGGGGGAGTGTGAAGGCGGCCTTGTGAGATTGTGAAATTCATGAAGATAAACAGGCATGTGTGAGTGCTGGTTATTGCTAGGCACCATCA
Source organism: Bolborhynchus lineola (assembly GCA_025448015.1). Classification (NCBI taxonomy): domain Eukaryota; kingdom Metazoa; phylum Chordata; class Aves; order Psittaciformes; family Psittacidae; genus Bolborhynchus; species Bolborhynchus lineola. The sequence continues at coordinate 2,005 of JAOEHX010036971.1, forward strand.
TCTATGTCCAAATGTGAATGAGCCCTTTGGATCCTTCAGGCAGAGCCTGCAGTTGACAAGCCTGATATAGCCACTGCTTTTCAAGCTGCCAACATGCTTTTCCATCTAGGCTTCTTAAGTGCCACTTTGCTATCACAGTGGCACATTCTATTCCTGCTCTGTCTAGCTCGCTCTTGAGACACACTTTTAGCACAGCATGTTTGAAAGGCATCCTGTGGAGATCTATTCTTCTATCTTGTTATCGTGAGGTGAAGCAGCTTGGGAAAACTGTTCAGGCTTTGACCATGCTGAGGCTTAATTCTGGCAATGAAGGGGTACCATCTTTTTGTTGCCTTCTTGATGTTTTGGTACAGGTGGTGCTGCGGGTGGATGGGTGGGGAAGTTTTAGACAACTCACACTTAAAAGGTGGATGTATTTCAAGGTCTGAAAGCATGTGGCTGCCAAGTGAGTGTAGATGATCTCCAGTGGTGGGCTTTCTCACACTGACATTACAGAATGGCTCCCAGGGAGCTGTGTTCTGACACTGTGACTGACAACCGAAGTTACGGCTGATAAACCAGAACATGCTGAAAATGAGTCATAAGCTAAAAGTAACACAGCTGTCATTAGCTAAAACAAGAATATAAATGAACACGTAACGCAATCTTATGAGAGCGGGGTTTTTCCACCCTGTAGAAGGATCACCAATTGCATCTGTTCCAACTTGTAAACTTCTTTCAAGGCTCCTGTGGAAATGACTCTGAATAAAAATACTTAAATAATCTGGCTTTTAAAGTACTTAGTGCAAACACTTCCTCCCAATTTGTTCCTTGCAGCATTCTGCTAGAGTGCAAATCAGAAGGTAAAAGTAATGCTTAAACCAGTTGCCCTGCTTTTTTGTACCAGGTCTGGACAGTCCTATTGGCAGTCCAGTCCTGAGCATTGGCTTGTACTTCATGAAGCATCTTTAAAATCTTGGAGCATGTACTGTTGGCACATAACAATCCTAAGACTCAGGTTAGAGTTCATCTTTCTTATACAAGTACTCTTTGTATGTGCCAGACATCTTGGAGGAGCCATTGTAAGGGTGTTGCATAAGGAAGGATTGGATGAACTGGGCCTTGTGGCTATGTTTCTGGTCATCCTTTGTTCAAGTCCAGATATCTACACATCAGTTGCAACATAAAAAAGGGTTACAGAAATCCCAGTAAATAGCCCACAAGCTCCCATACCACTCTATAGGGCTCTGCAGCTCTCCTCTTGGACCCATCTAGGAAGGCCTGTTAATCCATTCCAAGGAACATCTGAGGATGCATCAGCACTATTCTTTGGTGCTGTTCTTCTTGTGCTCCTCGATGGCCCCTCTGGAGAGCTAAGTGGGCCTTACATCTACACAGCTTTAGCTGTAGCTCAGGAGAGTTCAGAAATGAGTTTGAGGTGCAGTATTGTCTGGAGGTAAGGGTTTTCCCTCTGCACATATATGCTTGCAATTGACCAATAACTATCCACTGGAATGGATTTATTTCGCTTTCTTCAGTCTATATTGTTGAAATGTTTAAGTCTTGGTTTTGTTTTAATGCAAAACTGTGTAACGAGTTTAATGGAGTGAAGCTTGGTAATAACCTTCTGTCATTCTCTGAGGACTTGTTTGCTTTCTGGCTTTCACAAACCAGCTTAGCTTGTAGAAGCTCATAATCATGTTGTGGAATACATTTATAAAGAACTTGGCAAGTTGAATCCAGAAGCTCATCAAAAGATCTATTTATAAATCAAATGGAAGATAAGTCACTTCTTGTATGTAATAGATGAGTATTGTACGGTCCATGTACTTGATCATATGCATGTTTGCTAGCCCCAATTTTTGACTCTTCAGTGACTTCTTTACCAAGCATTGGTGCCTATGTCATGGATTTTCTTCATTCTCTGTACTTTGTGAGTCTACTGTTGGGTTTCAGTCTGTTAATTCTTTTTTTTTTTTTAATTTAAAAAATTTTGTCACTATCCAAATTGCAGTGTAATAAAACAGATGACCTGACGCCTTCCCATTGCCCAAGCAAAGACCCTTGACTGACATGTTTTAGTTTCCCAAATACCTGTTTGCATTTGAGTTACTGTTTCAGAGGCACTAAATACGGGGAATATGGTATACTTAAAAGGAGAAGTAAATCAAACTTTTCCCTTTCACGTGGTCGTTCCAGGCATTGCCCTCTTATATCTTCAACTGTACCGTGTGACGAAAAACCAGAGCCATTTGCAGCGATCTCTTGATTACGTGAAGAGAATCCTTCGCAATCTGAACGGCAGAAGGGTTACTTTCCTCTGTGGTGATGCTGGGCCATTGGCAGTGGGTGCAGTGGTTTATCACAAGCTGAAAATCGACACTGAGTCTAAAGAGTGTATTGCCAAGTAAGTGATTGATGTCAGAAAAAGCCGTGCCCTTCAATTGTGGAGAGTGTTGGTTCAGTTGCATTAGCAAGTGGGCAGTTTTGGAGGACAGGATTAAAAATGGAGACATCTTCTCCCCTAATACATTTTCAGTAAAAGAATACAAAACAGGCTTTATCTTTATTAAAGCTGGCTTACACTTGATTCATATTTAGTGGGTTATCTTGAGTCCTCTTATCGCTGTAAGGACAGGATGTCCTGGGCGTATCTGTAGTGCCTGCACGTTTTGATTTTGTCACATTGAAGTGACATTTAACAAAAGCTGCATGCTTGTCATCGACAATATGTAGTGCTTGTGCAGTATGTGATGCTTTGTGTGAAGAGTGGGCCTTAATTGTAGATTCATTATCAAAACACTTAGCTGCAGAGATCTGGAAACATCGAGACAAGAATATGATACATCGGATTGTAATAAAACCAAGAGGAGGTATTTGCTGAACTGTCAAAAGACAAGGGCTTTAGTTAGGTAAGAGCATAGGGAGGGTAGCCTGAAAAAATCCCAGCCTCTTTTAAAGTAATCTAAATGTAACAGACATCTTTAGAAATCTCATTTAGATGCAGAGCTTGGAGAACTGACTGTCCCTTTGCTGGCTTGGAGCTGATTGCTGTCCTGGTGATGGCTGGAAGCGCTGGAGCCGTGTGGTGTTTGCATTCAGCATCAGCAATCCTCTTGCTAGCTGTCCAGCAACATACCTTATCCTGCCAGAATGTGGGGACTGGCCTTATGTCCTCATCTCCATTTTGGTTTATGTTTGGAAATATAATTGGTCTCTTTTTAATCTAGAATCCTAGAGTGATTAATCTCTGCTGCTGTTCCTGGATGAGTATCTCAATTTTGAAATGGGTGGTAGGTTTAGGTGGTTTTTCTTTGCTTTTAGAACTGGCAGTAAACTTGGGCATGTCATTTTGGATGCAGCTAGGAAAGCAGTGTTGCTGTGAGGCATGAAGCATGACTATAGCAAAATGAGATTAGCAGTAAATCTTTTAGTCTTGCCTCTCCTTGGAAAATAATTTCTAGGAGGATTGAAGAGGAGATTAGCTTGTTTATTTGTTCTTTTCTTCCTTTTTTTGTTTACAAATATATTTGTGACACCAGATGAGTGGTACATTATAGATGTCAAAATGTAATCTGCGCACTTCTCACATTGTACCTTGTAGCTGTCCAGTTGTATGATTTGAATAATAAAACTTAACAGTAGACAATTTAAAAGAAAATAATTCTAAATCCAAAGCATAGTTCCAAGAAAGGAATGATAATATAAGCATCTTTATTTTGTGAGTGGCTTTGCCCTGGTATTAAGCAGTGACAGCATAAACAAGCCATTGGGGTCAGTGTTTTCACTCTGCATGATGTTGGTGTTAACATATCTGATGAATAATGGTGGCTGGGGGAATCTGGGAATTGAATTTGGTCTTAATAGGGATAGTCTTGCCCCCTTCTCCAGTTTAAAATGTGATCATCTCCGTGGTTTCATCTGATTGCCAGTTTAATCGCAAAAGTGGGGAAGAGGCAGAGAGGGGCTGGGCAGGAAAACAGATCTCTGCTCCACCTCAGTGCCAGTGCAAACTGGTACAGCAGAGTCTCTTCAGAGAAAATGAGAGTTGCAATGGGCCAGCCCAAGGTTTGTTTTTTTTTCCATTGCTAAACACTTGTTCACAATAGCAGTGCCCTTTTCAAAACTAAGCTGCTTAAATGCTTGAGACAATGGGTTGTCTATGGAGGGGGCATGCTGAAGGCTGCTATTGGGGGTTTTTGTTCATTCTCTCTTACACACCTACAGTTAAGGGTCCTCGTTTGGGTGAAATTCCCAGAGGTTCCAGGAGGTTTCCCTATTTGTTGGAGTAGCATTCCAGCCTCCTCCAGCTCTTGCCCTGCATGCTTGCATGTGTTTCTGTTGCACAAAAACCTGGTAATTGCACTAATACTCACCTGGCCCTGGCTCAGAGTTGCCTGTCTGCTAAGGGATGGCTCCTGTGAATAAACCTGACAGCCGGCAGAATTGGGAATGACTGAAGGGAACTGGTGAGGCTTCACTCTCATTCTGCTTCTGGTTTGGTTGGTGGCTTGTACAACGCATAGTCCACTATGGTCTCTAGAGAAGAGGCTCTCTCTCCCCACCTTCCTTGTCTGATGCAGGTTGTTGCAGCTACACAGGACAGTCATAAGCACAGATGCTGAACTTCCAGATGAGCTGCTTTATGGCAGAGCAGGTTACCTGTATGCCTTGCTGTACCTGAATACTGAAATCGGTCCAGACACTGTCCCACAGTCTGTTATCAAAGAGGTAAGATACTTTCCTCTCTCCACTGCCACAGCATCTGTAATCACTCTTTGCATAATTCAGGGGATTAAGAGAGGAGAGGAGCCTAGAACTGGGAACTCAGTCTCATCCATCCCTCTAATCTTAGCTGCCTTTCCCTGCTGCCCACCTTGGACTGAGACAGGCCATTGCAGATGAGTCAATTGTCAGCCATGGAAATCTAAGCTGTAACTAGTTTTGGAGTATTTGAGGATGGGAAATTGCTACAAAACACCGTCAGTCGGAAGTGTGGAAGTGTTTCAGTGAAGAGAAGGATGAATTCAGTGTGGGGAAGATGCACTATTGTTCTGCAGATACCAGAACCAGAGAAGGCAGGCCTGAAAAAAAAGTGATTAGAAATATTGATATATTAATTTTCTACACTTAGAAAGGCATTTCCATCATTTAGGAAAAATCTGTTTCTACCTCAACACTCGAGTCCAAGTGAATTGAATATTATTGTTCTGTCACTGTTTATTGTGCGTTATTTTTTACTGTCGTTTTAGTTATGACAAAGCAAAACCTTTTGAATTAAAGCAAGTGAGACAGACAGAAGGGGTGTGTTCTCTTTCGTAGGTAATAGATGCTATTATTGAATCGGGGAAAAACTTCTCGAAGGAGGAGCGGAAGACAGACCGTTGTCCTCTGTTGTACCAGTGGCACAGGAAGCAATATGTTGGAGCAGCCCATGGAGTGGCTGGGATCTATTACATGCTCATGCAGGTAAGAGCACCTTCTGTAGGCTGTGGTGAAACACAGGGATTTCTGGTTTTGCATCAGAGGTTCTTATCTTCAGCTTTCATGCATGTGCAGTGTTCTGCTGGGTCAGGGTCTCACACTTTGGAGTAAGTCTCTGCAGCACAGAACTGTGCAGAGATGCTAGCTCAGGTCCTGTTAGCAGAAGAAAACTGTAACTAACATGAGAATGACTTAAAACCCTGGAGTTGTGGTCCGGAGCACATGGCATTCCAGGAGCTGAAGTTTCCTACAGTGACAATGAGGTGCCTTCCCTTATCTTCATAATTAATTCTGGTGCCTGCAGTTAGACCAGCTAAATATTCACTTACCATCCATCACTCTTCCATTTTTTGCTATTTTTAAATGAGTGCACTGCTGGTACCTCCTGTCCTCCATGTCCTTTCTCTCTTCTCTGGTGACTTTGTTTTATTTGCACTGTCCTGAAGCCTTTGGATGACTACCCTTAATCACACATTAGTCTTCAGTATGCTTTTATTCTGTAGATGTTCTTCTTCCTTATCCCCCATATTTCTCCCCCCAAAATTTGATGTTCCTTAGTGCATCGTGCCCCCGCTCTCCTCTTTCTGTTGTCCTGAGAGAGACAGGAGGTATGTAGAAGAGAGGAACCCTCTTTTCTACATACGTGCGTGTTCCTCTCTTCTGTATACCTCTTCTTTCCCACACTTAAATCTTTTCCCTCCTGCCCTGAGATTCTCCCATAGGATTGTGTTGTTTTTCAAAAAGATGTTTCTTCCCTCTGTATCTTCTGTTGTGCAGTCAGGAGAAAGAATCTTAAGATCCATTACAGAAGATGACCATAGAGCTGCAAAATTTGGTTTGTTCCTGTTTCTGGTTTATAGAGGTGCTGCCAGTCTGTGCATTTCTGTAAACATTCATTTTCTTAGCAGCTCCTGCAGAATGACTTTCCTTCAGGCAAGTGGAAGGACTGTACATCCTTGCAGCCTGAACCTGCGTACAGATGTTCACTGCAGAAGTGACTGAGCTAGTATTTGGTGTTGCCACTGTTCCTCAGTTGCAAAAGATGATGCGATTTCTCCCCAGCTGTTTCAGATTAACTCAGACCAATTCCATCAGCAGCTCAGGCGAAAGTGGCTGACTTTGCTATGGAAGTGGCTACCCCTCTGCTCCTCAGAAAATATCTTAACCTTACTACAGCCATTTTCTGCAGTGACCAACTCACTGGGGTCTTGGGCTGCTTTGATTTACTGGGCCTTACACTTCATGCTTTCTTCAGCAAGCATGTTTACCTCCTTATGGCTCCCTCATCTTCATGGAATCATAGAATAGTTTGGAAAGGGTTGGAAAGGACCTTAAGATCATCCAGTTCCATCCACCTGCCATGGGCAGGGGCACTTCACACTAGACCATGTTGCCCAGTGCTCTGTCCAGCCTGGCCTTGAACACTGCCAGGGATGGGGCATTTCCCATTTGTTTGGGCAAACTGTTCTAGTTGAACTTCTTCCTTACATCTTCCTGGCTTCAGTTTTTCCTTCCCTAGCTCTGCTGGATTTTCTGAGAAACATCTGGTCCTTGAAGAAAGCCTCTCACCCTTCATTTACTATTCAAGGCTGATAGCAGAAATAATCTCACAGTGCTTCTTGGTTTAAGCAGAAGCTAGTCTATCTGTTAAAATCGTAACTTTACATATAATTGCTGCTTTTAAGGATTGCCACAAAGCCATTGTTTGTGCAGCATTAGATTACTGTCTTTTCACTGTACATTAAATATTGTGAGTCATGCAGAGTTGAGTCACCCACTTCAGAAGAAGATCGCATAACTGAGTTCATCCTTTCCCCATCCCTCCCACACCAAATGAGAAGGATTCTTCTGTATTTTCAACAAAGAATTCAGGAGATGGTTTGTTGAGTGCTTGTTTGATAACGAATCCAGCATTGCACCTGAGATCATCATTTCTGTACAACACCTTTATGAGGAAACATGTATTGCTGGATTTATTTCCAGGAAGCTACTGGAGGAATAAAACCTTGGCAGTGTTAAATAACTTGTCCGGGATGTAGAGGGGGAATTCTGAAGTGCTGGCTAGGGAATCTGGAATCCTGGCCCCTTTCACTAACTCTGAGGCAAAAATGACTGTTTGCATGTCATTCTCTTGGCCAAAGAGTCAGGACATGTGCCTGTAGGTTACTGTTGTAGGTTGGAAGTAGATGCTGGGAACCTCAGCAGCTTGGGCAAAGAGCTCACTTGTACTCAGATCTTCTCAGAAGCCCAGGGTGCAGAGGTTTTAAAGAGCTCTGCTCTTCTTGGATTTACCTCCCAAGGACAGATGTGCTGGGCTGGGCTTGCCTTGCACAGCTCAAGACTGAAGGCATTTATTGCTGGTGCCATCCCATTTGCCTTCTGCTGCAGGGCTGCAGTGTGAAATTGGAGCCTGAGACAGAACTTCCCCCAGAGCCACCCAACACCACAGGTCAGTGAGTGAGAGCTGATCAGCTCTACGGCGTTCCTCATGACAGACTGATGTGTACTCAGGTGTATTTCTGATTAACAGCTTGAAGGTTTCTGTTCCACTCACAAAATGCTGAGCTTGTCTTTGTTTGAGGAACCTGGTAGGTAGAAATTTGGCAAAGCTTTCCTGAAATAGAGGCTGTTGTTTCTTCAGGTTACTGAAAACGCAGCTATGGAGAGTTTTCCTTCATTTGGCTGTAGACTGCCAATAACTGCAGACCCAACAGATACTGGGTTTCTAAACATTTATTTATACGGAGCATACAGGTTGATGGATATGTTTTCTTTTTGGCAAGGTTGTAAACTAAATGTAGGAAATGAGAAAGAAAATTCAGAATAGCAATCTAAGGATGTGTTTGCATTACAGAGATGTTTAGCTACCAGTTGCTGTTGCTTCTGAGATTTGGAAATGCAGATTTATAGCTGTTAGCTTCAGGGAGTTTTGTTTAATGATGGAAAACTCAACTTTCATAAGCCTTTTCCAGGTATGCCACTACTTACTTGCACTCTTCTTCCTTTTACTGGGAAACAGGGCAGGTTTGTCTGTGTTAATTATTTCTAAAACAAAATGTGTAACCCATTGTGTTTTAAGTGTGTATTATGAGCAGCATAGCTATAAACCATCTTTCTCCTGTAAGTGTTCTCTCTATTCTAAGGTATAAAGAGAGGCCTGGGTGTCTTGAAATCCACATTCTGTTCTCAGTTCTGCCATAGTCTTTCTATGTCACCTCCAGTAAGACAGGTAACAACTTAGTGCCCCAGTTTCTTTGTCTCTCCAGTAGCTGTAAAAATGCTCTTCACAACAGTATTGTAAGCAGACATTAATTAAATCTGTACAAAGTGATTCAAAGTATTTGGGTCAAGGGTATGTATGTAGGATACTTGGAAGTAGATTATAAAATGAAGTGTTGATATACAGTTTGTTACTACTTCTGTTAATGGTTTTGGTGGGTTTTGTGCCTTTTTTTGTATGTTTTAGCCAATTGCAAATGTGAGCCAGGAGACCCTGACAGAGCTGGTGAAGCCAAGCATTGACTATGTGCGCCATAAGAAGTTCAGATCTGGGAATTACCCATCGTCATTGAGCAATGAGACCGACAGACTGGTTCACTGGTGCCATGGTGCCCCTGGAGTCATCCACATGCTCATGCAAGCTTACAAGGTGAATCATTCTGGTGTTCACGTAGACCTCTGTTTTTACACAGACCTGTTAGGTAGTAAGGCTTGCATTTTCCATCTTTCTAGATCTACTTTCAAACCAGAACCCAGGATAGGCACCTGAAAATCTCAAAATACTTACATAGGTATGTTGGTAAAAAGAAAGTAAGTGGGTAAAAGTGCTTCTCAGGGTGCTGATGATTACTAGACTTCAGGCTCTCTTGGAAAAGGGCCATGTATTTAAGCAGTTTTGAATCCTGGGTGAGACTGTTGACCTACATTCCCTGAATCTTCATCCTGAGAGTTTTAAGAATGGTGTTGGTTTTCAGAAGTGTAGGTCCCTGTGTCTTGCCAAAGGATATCTTCCATAAATTTCACCATTAATGAGATGGAGCTCTTGGGAGCTTACCATCAGAGCAAAGGTCTCAGGCATCTTCTAGGGCATAAGTATAGCTGCTGAGCTACCACAGGCCTACTGTTTGCTCTTCTCCATCCTTAACTAGGTTTGCTCGCTTTTGTGTTGTGCACTTCTTATTTGCATGGCATTTGAAAGTGTGCCATTTAATTAAATTCATGCAAATTGATTCTTGCTTTTGACAGCCCTCCTTGGCAGATTCCCTGCTCACCCTCCGGGTGGGCTGATGCAGAGCAGGCTTGGTTTATGGAATAATTACTCTTACTGCTACCTGCAACGTGAGCTGTGAATCTCTTACAGCATTGCCGCATGCAGCAGCAGTCACAGTTGCTTTTTCTTTGGGTTGTGGTAGGAGGTTAACACTGCAGACTACTTGTTAAGTTTATTTTCTCTTTTAATTCTTCTTTCCCCTTCTTTGTCATAGACTCATAGAATGTTTTGGGTTGGAAAGGATCTTGACATCATCTAGTTCCAATCCCCTGACATGGGTAGGGACACATCACCCTAGACCATGTCAGCCAAATGTGTTGCTTTCCCCAGCACAAAATACTTTATGGGAGATAAGAGGGATAGGGCCAAGTTCTGTTTAACAGTCGCCTTTCTGGCCTCTTTTTATGTTTGAGGTGATGGGGATATGATGTTTTTCTTCTTATGTTATGCTTTTTGAAGAGGCAATAAGAAAATTAGGGTACATTTTGCTGGCTGTGCTTTCCTTCACACCAAGCACAGGGATTTGTGATAGCAGCAGTGTTTGTCCTGGAAATCAAACGCTGTTGCCAGGCCTTAATTTGAAGTGCTACACCTAAGTAGCTGACAAACCCTATTCAGAGAGAGGGACTTTATCAAGCTTATGGATTTAAGAATCTTGCATGTTAATTGCTTCTTAAATAGCCTGGCAGGGAAGCTGTTTCTAAAGGACTAAGTCTACCGTAGTGCGTCAGTTACTTGGTTTTGGTGTGTTCTTGATCTGTAGAGTGACTTTGGCAAAGGAAAGCAAAAACGTAGCCTTACAAATAAGGGAATTTGGTGGTGTTCAGTTTAATGACTTACTTTAATTTTCTGCTGTCTTTATGGGCTCTCTATGTCCAAAACGCACTTCAGATGCAATAAACTTTGTAAAACTGGTCCTTTGCCCAACTGGCTACTGCTTCTGAGTATTTCTAATACAAATACTAATCAAGTGCCAGAGTGCTCCTACTTGTAGCTGTGACAGAGAAAGAAGCCCTGTGCTGTGCAAAGAGATGTTCTTGTGCATTTTTGACATGGAATTGAAGGCAAACATAACCAAGTCTGAGTAGCCAGGAAGAATTGCTCAGGCAGACCAAGACCCAGCCCTTTGGGATTAGATTTGATGGCCAGTATTCTGTGTTACATTTCTTGGAGGCAAGAATTACGTTTCTGTATTTCAAATCAAATGACGTTGTGGCTTGGGAATGGAGGGGAGAATCAAAAAAGGGCCATGCACCCTTCAAATAGATTATAGGTTGTAGAACCAAGGGTCTTGAACTTGAATTTTTCCTTTGGGGTCCTGATTTCAGAAGCAAAAGCTTGAGAGGCTCTATCTGTTCCCATGCAGAGAAAGGAGAAGCAACTTAGAAAAGCAAGTCTGTGATGAATGGATTATTAAAATATAAGCAAAATTTATATGGAAAAACTCCACACCAACAGTAAAACATTGCTCAGGTCCAGATTTCTTTTGTTTTCATTAGTGTTTTAATTTCTGTGTGTTTATTCTCTTTTTTTATTCCAGACTTTTAAAGAGGATAAATACTTGAAAGATGCCATGGATTGTAGCGATGTCATCTGGCAGAGAGGCTTATTGAGGAAAGGATATGGGATCTGCCACGGTACAGCTGGCAATGGCTATTCCTTCTTGTCTCTCTATAACCTAACTCAGGACAAAAAGTACCTCTACCGAGCTTGCAAGGTGAGCTCTGCAGCATCCCAGCAGAATCACTGTTCCTTTCACATCGTAACACCTATGCAAGAATAAACTGTGATTGGAGCAGGCTGTCGTGTGCTAGAGCTGGAGCTGGCTGTGCTGCTGGTGGGACAACAGCGTCCTGTCACTTGCTCCCAGTTTGTGCATGTGAAACACACAAATGTTCTGTAAAGGGGAAGGATCTAAACACGTACTCAGACATTGAGTCTGAAAATCAGCCTCCCTGAATAATAACTGACTGATGCTATGTGGCGCTAATTATTCCATTGAGGCATCCACTGTCGTCCGCAGCTCCTCAAGCGATGCTGTTTGTAGTCTTTTGTAATTATTTGTTTTCAGACTAGTGCCTGTGTGGGGCTTTCAGAGCTCTCAGTTGCAGTTATTAAATTGCTCACTTGGATTTTTTCATTAATGCAAATGGCAGAGAATGACACTCGGAATTTTTCTGATGGAATTGTTCATGTTCTGCTGTCAGCCCTGCCTGTGCTAGCAGTTACCAAATACGAACACCTTCTTGGCCTCTCTTTCCTCATGAGATTTGAGTCGAGCTTTGGTTTGTTTTGTTGGGGTTTTGTTTTCAACTTAATTCACTGATGTTAGGTTTTGCATTGCAGACATGGCTGTTTAGCTGAGATTAAAAAGTATTGCAATGAGAAATTTGATGAGTTGCTTCTTGGGTGCTTTTAGATGAGCTGGGCTGTGTGTAAAGCTGTTGTATTCATGGAATCATAGAATGGTTTGGGTTGGAAGGAACCTTAAAGCTCATCCAGTTCCAACCCCCTGCTATGGGCAGGGACACCTTCTACTAGAGCAGGTTGCTCCAAGCCCCATCTAGTATTCTTAATTACCTACCATCCGTATCCATGCATTATCTACCATCAGTACCATCTCCACTGTCAGCCTGTCCTCCATCAGCAGAGCTTTAAAAAGTTGCTGCTTGTTTCGCATATGTGACAAGCATCACGCCATGAGGACACCTGTAAGCACACCTGCTTCCTAGAGCACTCCCATGGCACATGTGTGACTTCCTTACATGTGGCTCACCCACTGCTGTTGTGTGAGCCACAGCATTGAGCAGGTGTTGCTGTTGGCGTAGCTGTCCAGCTCTCCTGTCATCCTTCATCTTCTGTGGCCCTGTGCAGCATTGGTGCTGCATTCTGGCCCAAGAGAGCCCTGACATTCTTCCATACCAAGCTAGAGAAAAGCAAGTGTACCTAGTTTAAAGCCAAAAAAAGGAGGAGGCTCAGTTATGTACCTGAAATGCCTTTGAGAGGGAAGATGTGGCACAGTAGCCAGAGGCTGTTTGCTGGAGGTGCCCAATACGCTCAGGTCTGGGAGCATATCTGCAGCCATTCTGCCTTTTAGCATCTGTGGCATTCAGTCAGGCCCTTTGTGCTCTTGCAGGGGAAATCCAGAAGCAGGGAAAGGAATTTGTTTGTCTGGCATTCTTGGAGTCTTTTCTTTTTGAGCCAGAGCATGCAGGGAAGCAAACGTGCAGTTATGTTGGTACCTGAAGGGATATAACTGGGAGAACCTGATGGCACCCCTCCTAGGGGTGTTTGCTCACACTGAAAACATGGGGCCCAGGGGAAGGAGTCTGTCCAGGAATCACTGGTTACCTCTCAGGAGCCGTGGAACACTCACAACTGAACCAGAAGAGCCTGAAAGGCCGTGTCTCACAAAGACCCCTGTGCTTCTTGCTTTTGGCCTTGCAGCTCTTCTCCAGCATTGTCAGAAAGGGTCCCAGGAGGCTCAGCCTGCCTGGGAGAGGGGAGAGGGGCTGTGGCATCCTTGGCTGCATGCAACAGAGAGCATCTGAGCTCTGTGCTGCTCAGTGTTGTGATTAAACCACTGCTGATGGCAAGCATGCCTGGTCTGTGTGACAGATAATGGCAGATGTCATCCTGCTAGGAGAGATTTCTTTCTTTTTCTGCGTGGTTTAATCAAGATTAGTGTGGCTTACTGGATCTGTGAGTTGCACTAGAGCTGTGACCTTGTAAATGATGGTTGTGCTTCAGTAGCCTGGGGTGCATTTGTTAAATCCCTGTTGCAGTTGCCAGGCTGGCAGTATATGCAGTAAGATGTACCTGTTGCAAGAACTGATTGTAGTCTAGAAACGTGCCAAAAATGTTTTCAGTCTTCACATATACGGTAAGATTACATGGAGGATCAAACCTTGGTTTGAAGATTTATACCTGTCAGGGGTCCAGAAATGTTTCATTAGTTCTTAATAACAGTATGGACCACAGTGTTTGTGCTTGGGGGGGGTTTGCTGGGTTTTCCTTAAGACATTCATGCACACCATTACTAAGGGAAGAAAAAAATCCATCTCCCAGTAAAACAGAACAGAGGTGGGGGGAGAAGGGAGAAGATGCCACCCTTTATCCTCCTGTTAAACAGAGATGGCTCTGGGGTGATGCTTACACCCCATATACTCCAACTCTGTAGCTTCAGCACCCTGTAGTTAGTAGGATGTTAAGTTAGTAGGTCAACTCTCTAGTTCGCTTGCTAGCAGGTTGCCCAAATTGCAGGGGGAGCTGGGAGGGACCTCTCTGTGCTTTGCTTTCCAGGAATCATCACACTGTATTTTGAATAAGCAGTGGTTCACTTCCCAGCACAGAAATGCCTGGAGAACTTGCAGCCCCCTGTATGCTCTGGGGAGCCATAAAGAAGGATTAGATAGATGGTTGCTATTAAGTTGACCCAGATGCGATTCGTAAGTCATATATCTGATGTAGCTACTGCAGCAGTGTTGATCAGACACACTGTGAACTCTTTTTAATGGTATTTAAAGCCTTCTGCAGCAAAATATTGATGACCATAATTGTCTGACTGTATATAGAATGAATTTTCATGAGGCTTGGCAAGAGAAAATAAATAATGCTAAGTAATGGCAGCTGGAGATTTAATACTCTAAATTGGTGCAGAGGAGTGAAAGAAAACCAAAATGCAACTAACAACAGTAAGTCCTGAGCACGTGGATAAATTAAGCACCGAGACAGATAAGAAACTGATGTTATAGTATGAGAACAGTTTTGCCCTTGAGACTGACTGTATCTGTTCTCGCAGCATTTGTCACTGCCGTGTAGCAGGGGTGATTTATAGGAAGAAGTACAGCCCACTTAATGACTTTGTTATGGAACTGAAACTTGTGCTGTGGAAATACATCTCCTAAAACCTAATTGCAGCCTTTTCATGGTTGAAGTGGGACAAACTGATCCGGGACAGTGATATCTGTGTTGTCTCTGCTTACACTGTTTTACATTTGGTACTGAAATGTACCTTTATATAGAGATTAAAGAGATGCAGATACTCAAGCTTTCATTTGACAGTCTTAAATCAAAATAATGACTAAAAAAAACCCCAAACCCACTTTTGATGTGTTTATTTTTTGTTTTCTTCAGTTTGCTGAATGGTGTTTGGAGTATGGTGCACATGGATGTCGTATTCCTGACCGACCTTATTCTCTCTTTGAAGGTAAAGTGATGGTGTTGTAAATGGCATGGCATTATATGGGAAATAGGGCAACCTCACAGTTTTGGGTTCGTCTGCTATTAAAAACGGACTCACTCCCTACTACTACTTCCATCGAAAGGAATTCTATTCTTTAGCTCATCCTTATGTTTGAGAAACATGAGGAATCATAGGATTTAAAGTAGCGGTGGTGCTTCGTGAACAATGAGCCTAGTGTGCCACCTACCACAAATACATGAAATTACAGCAGACCAAATAGGTTTATTTTACAAAGAAGCCAATCCAAGGTGTGAATACAAGTAGTTATATGCTTGATCCCTGCCCTATGCTGCATTATTGTCCAAATATTTAAGAAATAGAACTATTCTCATTCATGAGAGCTCCCTTCCATGCACAAGGGGAAAAAAGCAGGCATAAAACCTGTTGTACAACAGCTTTGAAATCTGTTGAGATGGCGAAGTAGTGCAGCAATAGGATGATTTATGCTTTAATGCTGACATACAGCTCATTTAGTTTCTTAACTTGGGGGCCTTTTGGGGGGAGCCAAAATTGTGCATGAAGTTGTCCAGTTCTCCATGTATGTGCACATATCTTGTTTCATTTGCATCAGATGCTGTATTTCAGGAAGGTTCCTTTGTATGTGCTTAGCAGTTGATAAAATAGGATCTGTTATAAAACCGAGTGTGTATTTCTATGCTCCTCTGCTTTAGGGTGCCTCTTGTTTTCTGTCACCCCAAGACTCTTACTAGGTCATACTGGTGTTTGTTAGTGCTTCAGGTTGTGCATGACCTTTATGTGTGGTGAACAGTTAAATCTGTACGTCACAGGTATAATGAAGTTTTGCCTTTGTTTTTTAACCAGTGAAATGATGAGCAAGAGCTGCTCAAATTCTGAGGGACAGCCCAAAACTGGGACTTACTTTCTTAATTGAGGTAACATTGAGTTTGTGCAGCTGAAAAGATGCCAGCAGAGAGAGCCTGGTTCTGCCATTGACCTTTTCAAGTGAAACTGGGTTTCCTGGGCACAGTACAAATGAACTTGCTTTTCTATAGGCTCTATTTGATCTAGTGAGGAGGCGTTCAAACAGGCGCTGTTGCTTTTGCTGTCATCTCTTCTATTTTAATGTTAAAAATGCACAAAAATACCTTTGTCATTATATTTTAGGCATGGCTGGAGCTATTCACTTCCTCTCAGATATTTCAGTACCGGAGACTTCCCGGTTTCCAGCATTTGAACTTGGACCTCAAAGGAGGGAAAACAAAGTGGAACAGGACAGCTAAAACGTCATTTTGAAAGGAAACTGATGCCAAAAGAGATGAGACTGTTCAGTGCCTCTGATACCGAACCAACTTGACCCTGAACTTACAGATGGATAAACCCCTTTTCTCACCCCACCCCTGCCCCAGAGGACCATGAAGTCATTGGAGCATGAATGGGAGAAGCCAC
>JAOEHX010036974.1:0-13687 GCA_025448015.1 Bolborhynchus lineola
CCGTATGAAGATAGGATGAGAAAGTTGGGGCTGTTCAGCCTGGAGAAGAGAAGGCTGCATGGAGACCTCATAGCACCTTCCAATATCTGAAGGGGTCCTACAGGGATGCTGGGGAGGGACTCTTCATTAGGGACTGTAGTTATAGGACAAGGGGTAATGGGTGTAAAGTTAAACAGGGGAAGTTTAGATTGGATATGAAGAAGAAATTCTTTACTGTGAGGGTGGTGAGGAACTGGAATGGGATGCCCAGGGAAGTTGTGAATGCTCCGTCCCTGATGGTGTTCAAGGGTGACATAGTTTAGTGTGAGATGTCCCTGCCCATGGCAGGGGTGTTGGAACTAGATGATCTTAAGGTCCTTTCCAATCCTAACTGTTCTATGATTCTATGAAAATTCCTCAGAGAATTGCAGAGGTCAGAAGATAATGTATTTTTCTTACAGGTACTGCTCATTTTCCTTCTTAAAATAATCCTTTGGTGTATGACAGTAAGGGGAATGTTATTGACCAGTCTTGCAGCTAAGTACAGTGAAGAGTCTGTAATACAACCATAAATGAGTAGTTAGAAAGGAGTTCTTTATACACATTGTTCATTCAGGCTGTTATCAGCAATGGTCTGACAGATCAGCCTAATTAGAGTTTACTTTTTACCTTACAGAATACAACTACTTATGTGCTTTCTAGATGGCTCAAGAGCTGTATAACTCTACTCAGCTTTCACATAAATCACCTCCTAACAGAAAATGTAGATTGTTTATTGTTAATACACATAAGACTACATATATCTGTAGTTCTGAAATTTTAAAAGAATGCGAATTTTAAAGATGCAAGGAAGTGCTAGTTCTCCAGCTCCATCAATAGACTTCTAAAGTCACATGACAGTTTGCCCTCACCTCTTGCAAGGTACTAATGGGCAATGAATGCATTTGCTTCATTTTGCTGAATACCTGTAACCTAATTGGTTCATGCTTCTCTCCAAAGACATTTGATAGTCACATTTTTTTCCACAGCAAAAATAAAATTTGACAGAATTTTTTTCAGGCTTTTATCAGCCTATTGAATAGTTGCAGTTACAAATTTCACAATCCATCCTTACTACTAAAGCCACATTCACTGTTCAATTGTAAATCTAGTAATAAGAGAATCAGAGGTTAAGTATATTCCTGTGTGTCTATGTGAGAGTGGAAAGAATATTCATTATCCAGGAGGACAGCGCAAAATAATATTCTCCTCAACACAGCAATCAAGACAATTGTTTCATTG
Organism: Bolborhynchus lineola; assembly: GCA_025448015.1. NCBI lineage: Eukaryota > Metazoa > Chordata > Aves > Psittaciformes > Psittacidae > Bolborhynchus > Bolborhynchus lineola. The sequence goes on from JAOEHX010036974.1 coordinate 1,261, forward strand.
ATTATTGTAAATGGTGTGTTAAAAAACATGTTCAGTTCTGCTGGTAATGTATTTTCTGACTTCCTCAGATCTCTAGGTGAAGGGTGTATTGAACACTTCTGGTCAGGCCGATTCAGTCAATAGTGAAAAAGTATATGGTTGCAACTGAATACAGACAGTAAATTCGGTGACTATGTAAATACATTAAATTTATTAAACCTGACATATCTAATAACAGGAACTCTTGATTGTGTTTGTTTGCCTTACAGTTACTGAAATCTTTAAGAAAATAATCTTTCCATTGGCTGTTCTTCTTTTATATCTATAGTTTCAAATGCAAAAGGTTGAAACAAGGAAAACCTGAAAGGGGTCTTATTAAAGAAACTAAATGAATCAAGTCAAGAAAGCATGAAGGAAAATGAATGTCCTGTGCATTATGGTTTGTCTACAAGAGACCCTAAGAACACAAGGATATTAACTTACAACACACAAGAGTGCTTTCTGCACCCTCTGCACATTTATGTTTATGGTTAAGGCAGATAAAGTTTCCTGTAGAAGAAAAAAAAAAAAAAAAAAGCAGATATCTAAAGATCTGTTCTTTCTAATTCTGTAATTTATTCTCTATTCAAATACAGTGTGCTTTATATCTTACTTTTTGTCCCCCCAGCAAACTGCCTTTGAGGACAGGACCTGCAGAGTTCAGGAAATGCTCCAGAACTTGTCTTCACACTCTTCCATTCTGTTGACTGGCTTTTCTCTAAGTGATAGCAGCCTTTATTTGAATCATTCGATCCACTGATCCAGGGATACATAATGAGTACAAGACTCTCTTCAAACCCTACACTCACAACCACAAATTCATTTTTAGATTTATCCATTTCTTACCTTCAGCCCCCTTGACTAAATCTTGTAAGATTAGGTGTTACCCACACCATACCTCTTGCTTTAGTCCTTTCTTCAACATGATTCAAATTACTAATACAAAATAAGGATATTTTGTATCTGTGTTACTGTTTGTGTCCAATGCCTAGGACATTGTCTCTTCATGAGATATTGTAATAAACCCATCAATAAACCTCTTATTACTATAGTCATACACACAAACATGCATGCAGAGTATTTAATTGAAACAAAAAAAGGGTGTTTCATATGTTAATAATTGAAAATAGATTATGATTCTCCATAATTTCTCTTCTTAAATGCAATTTTGAAAGAACATATCCTACTTTATAGAATCATAGGCAGGTTAGGATTGTAAGGAAACTGTCATTGTTTAAGCCCAGACAGTAACTCAGAGCCATGCAGCTACTTGCTCACTCCCCCTTCTTCTTCTGCTCCCAGAGGGATGGGGAGGAGAATCAAAAGAAAGTAACTCCCATGGGTTGAGATACGAACAGTCCAGTAACTAAGGTTATAACAGAAAACCACTACTGCTACCAGCAATAATAATAATAAGGGAAATAACACGGGAAGAGAATACAATTGCTCACCATCTGCTGATCGATACCCAGCCTGACCTGAGCAGTGATCTGGCCCTTCTGGATAACTCCCCCCAGTTTATATACTGGGCATGATGTGCTGCAGTATGGAATACGTCTTTGGCTAGTTTGGGTGAAGGGTCCTGCCTCTGTTTCCTCATGGCTTCTTGTGCCCCTTCTCACTGGCAGAGCATGAGAGACTGAAAAGCCCTTGATCAGGGTAAGCATTACTTAGCAACAATTAAAAATATTGGTGTGTTATCATTGTTGTTCTGAGGCTAAACTCAAAACCACAGCACTGCACCAGCTACTAAGAAGGATGAAAATGACTGCTAAGCTGAAACCGGGACAGGACCCTAGAGATCACCTAGTTCCAATCCCCCTGCCATAGCAGGGATATCTCCCACTAGACCAGGTTGCTCGAAGCCCTATCCAACCTGGTCTTGAACACAGACATGAGCAGCCACAGCTTCCGTGGGCCACCTCTACCAGTGTCTCACCCACCTCACAGGAAAGAAATTTTTCCTAATAACTGATCTAAATCTACCCTCTGTCGGCTTAAAGCCATTCTCCCTTGTGCTGTTACTACATGCCTTTGTAAAAAGACCCCTTCCAGATTTCTTGTAGGCCCCCTTTATGGTTTGGAAGACTGTTATATGTTCTCCCCTGATTCTTCTTTTCTCCAGGCTGAATTAGCACAATTTTCTCAGACTGCCTTCACAGAAGAGGTGTTACAGCCCTCTGATCATCTTCATGGGTCTCCTCTGGACTCACTCCAACAGTCGGGGCTCCCAGAGCTGAATGCAGTACTCCAGTTGGGGTCTCACAAGAGTGGAGGAATGGAGGAGAATCATGTCCCTTGATCTTCTTGTCACACTCCTCTTGAAGCAGCCCAGAATATGTTTGGTTTACTGGGCTGCAAGGGCACACTGCAGGCTCATGTTGACCAACACCCATCCCCATTCCCAGGTCCTTCTTAGAGCTGCTCTCAGTCCAGTCTCTGCCCAGCCTATAGCTGTGCCTGGGATTGCTCCAGTCCAGGTGCAGGACCTTGCACTTGTTCTTGTTGAACTTCATAAGGTTTACACAGGCCCACCTCTCAAGCCTGTCAAGGTCCCTCTGATTGTCATCCCTTCCTTCTAGTGTATCAACTGAGCCACACAGCTTGTTGTCATCAGCAAACCTGCTGAGGATGCACTCAATCCCTCTGTCCATGCCACTGACAAAGATGTTAAACAGCTCCAATCTCAACACCTACCCATTATAATAGCTTCACTGGTCACTGATCTTGAATTGGACATAAAGATGCTGACACTGAGTTACAGTCCAGCCAGTTCCTTATCCACTGAGTGGTCATCTGTCAAATCCATGTCCCTTTACTTCAGAGACAAAGATGTCATGTGGGAGAGTGTTAAAGGCTTCGTACAAGTCCAGATATATGACATCAGCTGCTTTTCCCACCAGCACTGTGGCCCCATTATATGACACAAAATTTGTCTGGCACATTTTGCCCTTAGTGAAGCCATGTTGGCTGTCACCAATCAGCCCCTACTGTCCATGTGCCTTAGCAAAGTTACCAGGAAGAAAAAAAATTGTATTTTACATATATACTTCAAGAGATTATCTTGTAGAATGGTGTATTATCAGCTTTCAAGACCATCAAAATGGTGGTGGTATTTCTTTCCGTGAAGTTGATACAGAATAAGAAAACAGCAATTCAGCCTATCACATCCATGTTGTTGTTGTTGTAATTCTGAAAGCATCTGCTATATTGATGATGCATCTATAATTCTCCTGGAAAGAGATAATGGAAACATAAACTTCAAAGCTCTCTTATAAAATGTTTTTGCATCTTTGCAATACATTCACTGAGATAAGCTATGTTGTTTTGTTGAGTTTTTGTTTGATTTATTATTTTTTTTTAAACCATCATTATAAAATGGATCTTGGCAACTTTTGTTTATTTGCAGTGTGGTGAGATTTGTTTGTTTGGGGTTTGTTGTTTCTAAGAAAGATAAAGTTCTTCAGAACAAAAAATTAAAGATATTCTGAAGTGAAAATTATATAATGAAGGCTTATAAAGAATCACGACTTCTTTCAGAGGTACATGTGATGTATAGGCTTGGGCTTTAGAGTGGGTTTTCTTTTGGTTGTATGCTAAATTATATAAGTACATTCATTAAATTAGTATTTTGTAACTCTGACTTCAGTAAATTGTCCATCATTATAGATAATTATTGTATTTTTTTTTTTTTTGTCTTTTTAGATCTCATATTCTTAGATGTGCTTGTCATTTCAGATATCCAAAACAGAACAGACAGATGAAGTATATAGAACACATGCAAAGATCATCTCTATCTTGAACATGTTCAGAAATGTGTTGCATTCTAATTCTGATGAGTTTCATGACTGAGATGAATTTGAACCTGATATTAATCTAATTAGTTGTTTCAAATTACTTCACCATTATACATATTTATTTTGCAGATATGTGTGATGGAAGGAATCTACATAATTGTTTCTAGAATTATCCAAAATAATGCACAAGTTCCAGAATCTCTTTGATTTTTCTGTGCATAGATATTCTTTGTAACACTTTTTTCTGAAGTATTCTAGCAGAGTTGATTTAAACTTTGGTTTATGACAGAAAGTTTTGGGGTGTTATTTAATGTGTATTTTACACTCTAAATTTTAATTATTCTTCCAGTGAGATTCTGCATTGCAGCCTACATGATCGGGTCGGTTTACCTGATTGATCCTTGTTTAGAAATTGATGAATGATGTTTTATAGTGTCTCATATCTCAGTGCTGGTATGCCTACTTTAAACTGGGAAAGTCTTATTTAATACGAAGTGAGATAAAAAACCCAGGTGTAATATTTCTTAGTGTGTAGAAGATTCATCGCATTGTTACAAATGATGACTATATTGTAGTTATCATATGTAATAATTATGTTGATAACATATTATGACTATAATACTATGTCATATTAATATATTATAATATATATGTATATTGCATATTACCATACCAGTGTTTTATCATATAACATTTTATATATTATTTATTATTATATGTAGTCTACAAAATAATATATATTATTATGAATATAATAATTCAGTATATATTTGTTATATGCTGTTATATATTATATAATCACCTGCTTAAAGTAGTAAAGTTTTGGTATGCTTCATAATTTGTCAGCATGTATCTCAGAAACTGTTCTTTCCATCCACGTCTGCACTCTGATGTACCCTGTCTGAATAAGAGATTACCTAAACATTCAAGCAGACAACTTGAGATACAATCTGGCAAAAATACAGATTTTAAATGCAATAATTTGAAAAGTTGTTAGTAGAGCTGCATTGGGGAGCATTTTGATATTTAGAAACTTCAGAAAGTTATAGCTTCCAGCAGTACAGTTATCATTTATGAACAGTTCTGTTTAATGCTTCAGCAGTTTAGATTTTCACTAGATTATCACAAAAATTGAATGAGTCCTCTGAGAACAGTTGTCATGTTCAACATCAAGCATCACTCTTTTCTTTGTCTTTCATAAACTCAAACAGCAGCAGCCTTGAAGCACCAGGTATATCAGTCAAACCCAGCTGACCTGCAGAGTCAAGTAAGTAAAAATGTACAGAAAAATGAGACAGTGAAGGTTTATTTAGAAAGCAGAAGTAGAACTGCAAAACACTGATTGACAGATTAAAGATGCATCATGTAGTTTTACTGATTTTGAAGAAAATCACAGTTCCAGAACTTCACCATTTTACCTAGCCATTTTTCACATTTTCACACTTAGCTGTTAACATTGTTTATTGGACCTTAATTGTCACAAATTTAACTATTTTAATTCCCCAACCAACCAAATTGCTTACAAACTTGATTTAAGCAGAATTATTCATTACTTTCCATTCTCTCAATGTTTTGTGTTTTGTTTGTTTGGGTTTTTTTAATGTAAATAGGATTTAAAGTATAGATTCTCTTTTTTATTAATTTTTTTCTACTGTACTGTTTGTATTACCGTTAGCAGTATCTGGTTGGCTAGATATAACTATTGGTCGTAGTCCAATTTTGTTTTTACTGAGAGAATAATAATGCAGAGTAAATAACTTCAGTACGCTTGTGAATTATGAGGATTGCATTGTGAATATTCTCTTTCATAAATATTTTCATAGACAAGCAAACCACCATCTAAAATCTGAATAAAGTTACTTTACTTCTCTGATGGTTTATGACATAGAAAGCTTTCAATATTTTTTTTGACATATAACATCTTTTATGCCTTTATTTTAAAATAAAACTTGCATTTAAATGTAAGTTTTCACCTTCTTTTATCTAGTTCTTCTGACTAAATAGTAGACTAAGGTATGCACCTCACTGAATATTGTAATAACAACTGCGAGCAATCTAACAAATTTCCAAATCACAATCCTAGTCATCAAGGCAATCTATGCAATGCATGAATAAGCAGAATTTATATCCTGGGTTCCCCCGAAAGCACACTGTTCTCCTAAAATAGCCTAGATAACATGAAGAGACCGGTAGAAAGCTGCTTTTTTCCCTCTAAAATTTTGGAGTGTAATTCTGACCAATGAGGATTTTTTGACATTTAGACAACTGTCTTAAAAAATTCACTGAAATGCCTGAATTAATGATGATATGTTTCATTGTTGAAATACTGAGTTCCCCCAAAAGACTGTTGTTTACCTCATTCCTTCCATTGAAACCATCTATGAAAAGTATTTTGCACTTTTTTTTTGACTCCTAATCTGCAAATTCTTTCTTTCTTTCTTGAGAGTTAAATAATGCTATTCTGGCCTATTTAGGAATTCTATTAAGACCTATGAATCAGTTTATGCTTTCTCCTGTATCATTTTTCATCAGTTAAACCAGAGCTGGGTGAAACCCAATAATTTTTATGTGGGACTTAGTCTTCTGCCTCTGCCAAGCAATGTTCATTTTATTATGTAAAACTGCAGCAGGAAAAACTGAGTCCCATCAAAAATACTGCAGAGCATTTCCCCTTTGGCAATAAGAGTTCAAATTCCTTCCATCTGAGGAATGAACGTTACCTTATCTCTCACTTCCTACTAAGGAAAACTAAGATCCTGACTAAGAAGAATAGCTACTGACTATGGTTGTAGGCTTTGTTTTTGACTTGGTTTGGTTTCGTTGGCGGGTTTTGGTGGGGTTTTTTTTCCTTCTTTTTTTAACTCTCAATCCTAATTTTGTGATTCATATGGTAAAACTACCTGCCAGACTGGGATTGGAGGTGATCTGGAAGAGGACCATCTTGTAGATCTGAAGGAAATCACATGCTACATATTCAGCCCATAGACAGCTGCAGTCATGACAAAGTACAAATCTTCAGGTGCTTCTAAACCTTTATGAGTGAAAAGTCAGTTGGCTGTATATTGTAGTTTCCTGAAACACCAGATGGCACTTGACTGTGGTTTTTAATCATATATATATTGGATAAGCTAAGCAAAATGCGGGGACATAAATCCTATAGATTCAGCAGTAGTCTTTCATAAAATGTGTGCATTTGGATTCTTATATTGTGTTTGATCAAAATGAAACAAAGAAGAAAACATAGAAATGCTTCTGTTCCTGTTGGATTTTCAGTCTGAAATTCAGATCAAAGAATGTTAGCCTGGAACACCTTTATTCATGTATCTGCAAGTTACTCAGAATGAAAACATAACAAACAAAAAAAATAAAAACCAAAGCATCTCTCCAAACCCATTCAGAGTTGGCCTTTGGTATCTTGAAGTCTGTTTCCTTTCAGGGCATCTGAGAACAGAAGATATTTTTAAGACATGCTGTAAAGAAAGAAAATCTGTTTAGAATATAATAGCCATTGAAACACAGTTTAAAATATGCATGGCTACCATTCATGCAGCTGCATATTCTTTTGCACAAATGCCAGCATATATAAATTATATTATATTCCTTTTCTATGCCTGAATGTCTTCTGTACAAGTTTTAATAAGTGCCATATTTGAAATATGGACCTTCCCAAAGTAGCACAATCCCTTCAGTCAACTATGTGCACCTATCTAAATGTTGTCCATCCACTTTGAATGCCTGCATAAGCCATTCATTGCAGCAAAGACATGTGTTTTAAAAATATAACATGTATAACTTGCTTTTTCAATGTTTTCTGACTTGTGTAGACACAGGAGCAGATATCAAAAGGCCTCTAAAGAATATTCAGGCCTACAAAGAAGAAAAAGCTATGCCATTAATAAGATATACATACCAAGGTGTATATAAAACTTTAGTGTATTTATAACTATCAGTCAAAGAGGAATAGCAAATTAATTCAAATAACATATAAGGTATCATAGCATCAGGCTGAATCTTTTTCTAACAAAATTATGTTTAGCAAGAGTGTCACAACTTAAAGAACTAGTGGAGTAACTGAAAGTCAAATCTGCTGTTCACCTGACTTATTGTAAATATACTTTAGTGCTCAAAAACTTTAATTGCATGTCAACTGTGTTTAATTCTCCTTTCCAATGAAGAGCATTTGCCTTGATTGCAGGCAGCATTTTATAAATTTTACTCCAGGAAACGTGATCTCTTAAGCAAATGTCATCATTTGATTCCTAACTGACATTTGTCCTTACACCTCATCATTGTGAAGTTAATATTGCACACTGAATGAAGCAAGTGTCATACTTCATTTTTGTTTTTATTGCACACAATTTTCAATAAAAAAGAGAATAAGATCCACAAACAGACAAGGAAAAATAATTTCATCAGATTCTGGTTGAAGCAGCAAGCTCATCCTTGACAGAGACCTTGATCTAAGGATAATGATTAGTCTGTTCTGAACTTGAAATGTGTGAGTAATTTCCATGGACAAATTGCAGATTTGCCAAAGTACATTGTTGCTTCAGAACATAGAACATGTTGCTTAAAGACCATAATCCTTTAGGACACAATGAATATCCAATGTTACCTGCACATTTGGATATGGAGTAAATACAGATTAGCTCACCAACAAAAAGCTGGAACTATATTTGTCCTTTTAGCATAGTAGACATGTAATTCAGAAGCAAACAAATTAAGTAGGACACCATCACCACATTACTGGACAGGATGATTTCAAGTATCCTTTGGTGACTCATTCTATCCTATTTTATAATAAAATTATATAATCTTTTCCTTGAATATGCCATTAAAGGAGGATGACAGAAGGTAGGAGGTGAGAATGACTAGATGAGTATTCAGCACCAGATTGGCATTCCATTAATATGAACTACCATTTCCTTATCTTCAAAGAGAGACATTTGCTTGGATATCCATAACCATAAAGTTTTATTTTTACTGGAGTATCACATCAAAATAACTCTAGATCTTAACATTTATTTCTTTGAATGGATAAATAATTTATTTTGTATTGGCTGAGATTCAAAGAGAAATATTATGTTTTCTCACCAAAGGTACTATAAAAAGTATATCCCTGTCTCGTGCACGACACAAAGTATCCTCTATCTTGCCTTTTCTTTGCATCAAACACCCAACCAGGAAAAGAAAAAAGACAAACCCAGTCTTGTAGAGGTTATATTAAATTTTATTACGTAAATAAAAGTGATGCTTGCATCTATAGCTATAGAGACAGGAAAACAAAAAACAACCAAAAAAATCCTAAACAGAATTGCCAATAATTATAAATCCATAATGAAAATACACTGCTAATGTTTTGCTCCTGTAGTCCATTTTTGTAAAAACAAGTAAACTTTCATTATGCCATGCAATCACACTAAACCAAAAAATACAATAGTGTTTTCCCATATAAACTTAGAGTGTACTGGCTATACTTAGGATAGAATTTCACATAGAAGAAGTTTTGGGGTTTTTTTGGGAGTACATATATTCCAGGAAAACTTGTAGAATTACGTATGGATCAAACCAAGAATATTCCTGAGTTGTAACTGAATTATATTTTATTCTTTTTATTTTTAGGGAAAGTATGATGTTCTTACATTTTGGTTTTAATACTTAAAATATGTTAGATTAATTAATTAATTAATTACTTTCACCAGCCACCGGTACCAATCTCCATTTCAGTTTTCTGAGGTTCATGTCTATACCATAAAAACCTTTCTACTGCTTTCTCTTATGCTCTCCACTGTCCCCTATTTTCCCAATCCTCAAAACAGAGTAGGTGGGTAACTTCAATTCTAGTTCTGCATATTTATTTAGTATTGTTTCAGCACATTTTATGCACACACATTCTATGTGACACTATTAGACTGCAATTCAGTTGGTATGTCCAAGGTCAGTAGCCTGGTTGTATTTACATTCCTGGAATGGAGAAAAATGGAGTACAGAAGCATTGTTTATGGCATTTCTCCTGTTTTGTACAGCACGGGTATATGGAGAGAGGGAGAGGAAGAGAGGAAGGGAAGAAGAGAGAAAGGAAAATGAGGGAAAGAGGAAGAGAAGGAAGAATGAGGGTGGAAAGGACTGAAAGAAAGAAGGATTGAGGAAAGTGAAAGAGGGAGGCAGTCGAGGTGTCTACTCTAAATGTAAAGGCCAAAACTTGAGGGTCTTTGTTTTAGCTAAAATATAAACTGACAGTTATGACAGCAGTGGCTCTAGAAACTGAAATATCTGAAATAGCAGCTTAAGAAACTGAAATATTCCAAGACGCAGTGAAAATCAGAGGAAAATTTAAAATGAAAATGTTCACTTTGGTTCCAGTGGATTCACTTGCTCAGCCTTCTTCTGTACTAATGTTAGTAGCAGTGACATGGAAATTAAATTAGCACCAAATTTTGCTTGCTTGCTTAATTTATAGAAGGGTCACCAATTGTGAGTACAGACAAGATATTTACAATGGAACTAGGCAAAATCCTGCCTCATCAAGGCTTTAACTTAGTACAAAATTGAGTTTCACATTTCCTTTATCAACACAGCTTTTTGTGACAGGTGTCAGGTCAAATGCAAAGTCTCATTACCAAGGAGATAACAGCTTTGGGTTTATGATAGTCTTTATTCTGTGTTTGATGCAAACTTGCACGTAATGGTTCCATATTGTCTAGCTTAGCTGCATTACATTTTTTTTAATTCAATGGTGATATTAGACTTCAAGAAGCTATCATCTGAAAGCTGACAGTTGCATTTACAAAGAAGTACATATCAATCATCCAACAGTTGATGCATCATCATTCACTATAATCTTTGCAACTCAGATTATAAAAAGACTTGAAAAGTAAACTTTCATTAAAGTATAATGTGGTGTTATAAAAGCAAAATTACTGTATAAACATTTGAGAATGTGCATACATAGAAAATGGCATTTGCAATGGGTTTCATTGCAATTTTGGAAGTGCAGGGGGGCCACATGAGATCTGGAAGCAACACTGACAATATTTCAATCCAAAGCCTATGCAAATTTTCCCATTTACACTAGTTGGGTTTTTACACTAGTTGGTTTTTTTTATATAACATATATATCATTTGTAAACAAGGAAGTCAAGTTCCAGATTTGGCATCATTCTCACCCTAACACCTTTACGATCTGAGAAAAGAAACTTATTTTGATTTTAAATTGCTTATTTATAATAACTTTTATTTTACAAATAAATTAGGAAAAAATATCAATACTTTCTCCCAGAAATCTAATTTGAAGAACATAGTATCCACAGTATTTCCAAATGCTTACTGATTAAGACAATTCATGAATATTACTTCAACAGTAGATTAAACATTATGGTAAACTTGTTTAATATATGCTTAATTTCTCCAGTGTAATTGACAATAGAAAGATAAGACCATGTATTTCAAGATTAAATTCCTAGTGAAAAAAAAGTTTTATTTATCCATAAGTCGTTGTAATAGTCAGAGTTCAATATCAGTGAACTTGCTAAACAGTGCTATGGTAAATTTTATGATACATTTTTGTAATGAGTGGCATAGGGTTGCACAAGGAATCCCAGTTCTTCAATTTTGTCCTACTTTGAAAGAAGGATTTAAAATAATGTATCATTTTAAGATATTTGAATGTATGTTTTTAGTGGTAAAATTCTGACTTATTAAAATCAGTAGCAAAAATATGCATTGATTTAAATGAAGCTAGTATTTCAGAATTATAAAATAAAATCTAAAAAAAAGTGGATTTTTTCAGATCAGAAAATGGATGGAATAGGCTATTGCTCAGGTGGAGCTGCCATTCTGTCAGTTTCCTTTCATGTACAACAGATATGCACAGCACAAATGTGCAGTTAGGGGTTCATGAAACCACAAAGTATTGCCAGTTTTTGAAGCTATTGAAATTATTCTGAAGTGTGTGCAAGCCTTCATTGTTTTACTAGTTTTTTCTTTAATTAAGCTGATGCTCAACTTACATAAGTTAATGTTGACCCTTGGAAATCATACAAAATCCAATAAATATCCAAATTTACAAGAAAATGCATAGCTCACATACTTTTAAGAGATGATATTTAGCAAGAAGTGTGGAGAAGGGATACTAATACATCAGGTATCCATTTTCTCATAAATTTTTTGGATTAGGGTGCTTCATTAAAACATTCAAATTTTGCATGCATATGCTCAAATTATTTTAGACTCATAAGTTACATGGACTGATTTAAAAATCATTTGTTTCTTAAATTCATGATACATGAATTTTAAAAGTTAACTTGTTGCTGTTCAATACAGTAATTACTATTAGACTGGGTCAGAGCAATCCCAGGCACAGCTACAGGTTGGGTACAGAAGAGATCCAGAGCAGCCCTGCAGAGAAGGACTTGGGGGTGTTGGTTGATGAAAAAATGAACATGAGCCGGCAGTGTGCTCGCAGCCCAGAAAGCCAACCGTATCCTGGGCTACATCAAAAGGAGAATGACCAGCAGGTCAAGGGAGGTGTTCCTACCCCTCTACTCTGCTCTTGTGAGACATCACTTGGAGTATTGTGTGCAGTTCTGGTGTCCTCAACATAAAAAGGACAT
>JAOEHX010036976.1:0-10635 GCA_025448015.1 Bolborhynchus lineola
TCTGGAGCCTGGCACTGATTCTGCTGCTCTGCGTCGTTCTGGTGTGGCAGAACGCGGCGCTGCTGCGTTGGGCTGCAGAGGGTCTGTAAACCAGAGAGAGTTCACGGCTTTATTCCTTCCTTTTCCTTCTCTTCCCAAAAGGTGGAGGAGAGCTGAAGGGGAAAAAAGAGCTTAAAACCTCAATACATCGAAGTCCTTCAATACTACAAAAAAGAACCCCAGTGGCTGTGAGGTCTCATTTGCCTACACAAGCACTTGCAGTCGAGATCTGATCTTGCAAGGTGTATTCTGAACAGGAACTAAAGGCAGCAGATACCACAGGCAACCCTTGAATGGATCATGAGCATTCAGCTCCCTCCAAGTAGTGTTAGCTCCTCCGTACTGGATTATCCTGGGCAGGAGAGCATCACACACAATGAAGCACCAACATGGACTCACTCAGCGCAACTTAAAGACTGTTTGCCTCACTCTTCCAACTGGGATTCACCCCCCCCCGGCAGCTCTGTTCACATGAAGACTTCTCAGCCCATCTCCCAGCTCTGCGTGGAGCGCTTTGGTTCGGAGCAGTGAGAATAACCACCACAAAGCAGAGCCACCCATCTGTAGTACCAGGGCAGGCAGATGGCAGAGGGTGAGACAGCACAGCAATGCCTACAAATAACCAACCCTCTTTTTCCAGCATACATTTGTGATTCCTAAACCATGGAACTAGAATGAATTTCAAATGCCACATAGATGCTCAGACACCAGATCTCCTCTGTGCTTTCGCAATGCTTTAACGATACACATCTGGCTTGCAGAAAGTTGGCATTTCACTTGCAAAGTTGTGCCTTTTACCCACAATGTCTGAATAAAAGTACCAATTACATTTTCAGCTCTGGTCAAGTGAAACTTGCCCTTCCTGTAGGTGCTCTGAATGGCTGCAGTGTTAGAGCTGGTCCAGCAAGGCTGGGGAGCAGTTACCTTCTTCTCTGAACCATTTTCACAGAGCAACAAAAGCCTTTGAAGGAGGAATTGCTCTGGGGAGACAAACTTCCTTGGACAAACACCTCCATGAAGAAATGCAACCAAACCCAAGTGCCTGTTCCCCAGTGTCTGGGATGTGGGAACATTCAGTGAAGTTGGGGTTTCTAAACCTGAACCTGCTCGCTCTGCTCCAGGTGAGAGGTGTCAGGAGGCAGAGTGGCTCAGTGCAGCTCAACAGCATCTTCCCAAACCTCTTTTGTGACTACCCCACATGTCCCTAACAGTTCCAACCCCCTCAAGAGCTGGGATTTACCCATTCCAGCTCTGGTTTGGGAGACAACCCCCTTGTTCTGACTAATTAAACCTCTCTGCCCTCTCCCAAATCACAACAGTTGTGTAAGCATCTTAACCGGGACAGGTATTTTAGAGCTGCTGCTAACAACTACAGTTGTAACAGAACACGCCACGGATGGACTACAGTAGAAGTACAGAAACATGACTCAAACTTCTAAACCATAGAAAAAAGCCTTCAGAACAAGCTGGCAGAACCTTCATAATGTACTGAGCACCGAGGAGAGCTCAGTCTGAGCATATAGTGGAAGAAGGGCGGCCACGCTCGGAATTACAACTCAGCGCAGAGGTGTAAATGAAACAAACCCCCATCACAGGATCCCAGACTGGTGTGGGTTGAAAGGGACCCTTAAGCTCATCCAGTTCCAACCCCCTGCCATGGGCAGGCACTTAGAAAATGGTTGTACCTGGATTTTTTACATGGGTGTGTGTCTCATGACCATATACTCTCCACTTTGTTTCTGCCAGAGCAGAACAACGGACAGTGCTTAAACCATCTCCGACATCCAGTTTGGTTACAGAACATGAAGGTGTTTCAGTGTTTTCCCTCAGCACTTTATCATCTCTCTTATAGACAGGACAACACCATCCAAAGGCTCTACAGAGATAAATGGAGAGTTTGCCTCTACTGACAGAAACACTCAGGAAAAACCTCACCGAGAGGAAAACACCAAGAGCACTTTAATACACAGAATGAGGGGCATCGATGGATGTGGCTTATTTTAAAGAGACAGCCTTTATTTAAAGTACATTGTTTTGCAGATCTTATAAAGTAAAACATTACAATACCTTTTTTTTCCCCACAAATATATTAAAATTGTTTAAATTTCAAAGGCAATTCCACTGACAGATGGATATTTTGAGAGACAAAAGAAACCTCTAACAGAAACAGGCAGCTCCACTGAATGAGACTTCAACCATTCTGCTTTGTCGCTCCAGCTTCTTAAAAAAGAAAGAACTATGGAACAAAAAGGACATTTTTCACCCAGACTTTCCTTTACAGCAGTAAGGCAACTCCAGGAGATCTGAATGAGCTCCTTGGAGAGTACAGATACTGTAACTGGCTGCTCCTCACGCTTCCTAACACCCAAAGGTGCAACGATCCATTAATCACAATCATATTTTGTGCATTAAAATATAAAACTTAAATTACAGCTTTTAAAAATATTACTAATAGATTTCCCTATCATAAAATGTTTGACATTTACAGTACTTGGAACTATTTCAGTTCTGGGTTGATGAGGTTTAAGCAATTTACCACTGCAAGAGTTAGACTCTGGAGCTCACAAACAGCACAACCCAACCAGGGGCAGCAATAGTCGGTAGAGTCATAGTGCAAATCAAAATCAGGAGTGCAGAACTGCACTAGTTGTTTCCATCTCTAAAATACAAAGGAACAAGACGAGCTCTTATATTGTACATGCAATAAATTATAGTAAGCACAGGACAATGGGGGCATTCTACAAGTTTAGCTGGTGTACCAGAGTTGAAGCCTGTGAAAGGTGGGACTCGGTAAACGCAACGTGAAAGCTCTGTGGTCACACACAGCACTCCAACTGTGCCTTCATGCTTTGTACTTCTGCTTCCCCGTCTCGCTGATCACACAGATATGCTGAAACAAAACGAAGTCAGAAAAGTAATGTAAGACATCAATGGTTTACATGCACTTTCAGCAACGTGCTTCTGAGAGAAGCACAAGCGCGCTACGTTTCAGCACGACGCTTGAGATGCTGCTTACGCAGAACACATTAAGCCTTTTTTGGTCCAAAAATCTCAACATTGCCTTTTTCCTCCTCCCCCTCATTGCCCCACCCAACGTCTGCTGAGTGAGACCCAGATGAAGAATGAATGACTTAGAATTACAGCTGAACCTTTTTTAACTCCAAAGGCTCTCTTCTCCGACATAACCAAACCAATGCACTTGGCTGTTGCAGACATCTGGTAACCTAAGAAACTTTCACAGACTAATTTCAGAGCTTACAGGAGATGTGTTGCCTCAATTCTGTGTGCAGCAAAATAGCTTCGTTTCTTAAGAGCTCCAAAATGCTCTCCTGCTGCTCTAGGATTTGTTCTCATCGCTGCATCCCCAAAGGAACATTTGCACATGAGGCATGATTTAGAGAGAAGGGAGGGTGACGTGAGGAGCCTTCCCTTCCTTCCTCCTCCCTGGTTTTAAATGCACAAAAACATACAGAAGAAATTACTTACATTCAAATCTCTGAAGTATTCATTGTAATCTAGGGCGTATCCCACAACAAATTTGTCTGGCACTTCAAACCCAACAACTGAAAAAGACCATAAGGCACCGTTATGTTAGAAAAGAACTTCCTAGACTTCACGGGACCTTTTCAGAGAGGCAGTGTGGAATGCTATAGGGATATAAGCATCTACACTCATTTCATTTCTTCCACTCAAGCACCCTCAGATTAACATTTGAGCTGTTTTAAAAGTCTAATTGACTTTCCTGATTTAGTTTAACAACTAAAGCAAAATTACATGCATTTATTGGTTCCCACACAGCAGCATGGTGCACGAGAGGTACCCATAGGCATGCTGAAAAGGAAGGTTCAGTCATCAGCTCCTCCAAAGCTAAGGATGCTTAAGTCCAATTGGA
The DNA here is from genome assembly GCA_025448015.1 of Bolborhynchus lineola. Taxonomy (NCBI): domain Eukaryota; kingdom Metazoa; phylum Chordata; class Aves; order Psittaciformes; family Psittacidae; genus Bolborhynchus; species Bolborhynchus lineola. Next base: position 3,932 of record JAOEHX010036976.1, read on the forward strand.
TTTCCTATGAAAGGCTGGGAGAGGGAGCACGGGATAATGTGAGTATCAGACCCCCAGTTACTGCAGGGAAACCAATGCTTCACCCTTCAGGAACGGCCTGCATGGAGGCTGGTCTTGCAACTTGCAAGCAATGGCCTGATATGCAGGAATATACTATGACTGCTAAAGCACATCTTAGATGCTGATTCCCTGGTATAGAGAATAGAGAAGAGCAAAGAGCACTCTGTTCTTTATGGAGTCACTTGAAGGTTACAGAAACTGATAGTTGGGGTTGGTTTGAAAGGCTCCTGAGTGCAGGGCAGCTGCATGGGAAACAGAGATGAATTGTACAAGTCAAAGAAAAGGCTGTGTGCACTTGTGCAAACATTAAGGTGATGTTTACTGTCTGCTTGGCCTCACCACACAGAGATAAAACACAGGCCCAGCCTTGATGCCTCTTTTTTCAGAGCTCACATGTCCTGCACTGAGCAGGTTGCCTCTGTGCACAGATGGCAAAATAAGGCACCTGCTGCATGATGCTCAGAAGCAGACCGTTAACCCAGCTAAGCCCATAATAAGATCTCAGGAATGAGGGGCATCCTTGACTGAGAGGAGCACCTCACTCAAGCTGTAAGGCATTGAAAATCTTCAGCTCCAGAATATCTTACAACCTGGGAAAGAAGGAGGAAGAGGATGCAATTCTGCTGCTAAATTCACTCCACCTCCACAGTGAAAGTACATGGTTCAGATTAACAGGAATTTAGCCTCTGGAACCAGGTTACAACACAAAGCCCTTCCCAAGGCAGGAGGAGCTGTCACTCTGGTACCACTGTCTGCTGTGGATCCTGTTCCTTTCTTTATGGCCTTGGGATAGACAGGAGAAGACAAGAAGGGAGTAATTTGGATGCCCAGACACAACCTGGTTTCTGCCAATTTAGACTTGCTACCCCACGTGGTCCTCCTACATTACTGGGGACATCCAAACAGCACGAGGTAATGAGCTGTAGGCACTCAAATTACCCCCAAGTGTCAAAGGTGTATCCAGTAGATTCTGCTGACCAAAGCAATCTGACTACAACCAAGCTTGGAGGATTTACCCACAAAGAGGGCATAACTCAGACCAAAATACCAAAGTTTGCTTTTCACATAGTAAAGTGTTACAGAAAGTTAAGGGGAAGAAAAACCAGCGTCAGATCAAATCCAGATTAATTCTGTCAAAATAAGAGCAAAAGGGTACACAATACACTGACATCTGTTTAAAAATGAGTAATGGTTCTTAAAAGGTCACTTACAGTCTGGCCGATATCCCACGCTTCGAGGAGTCCTTTTTACCAACAAACTGTCAAAGAAAACCAATTCAAAACTGAAGCACAGAAAAGAACCACAGACATTTTGATGACAAACAAGCTGAACCTGGGCTATGTGTGCATAAATGAAACCATAACTACACATATTTCACGCTATTATTTGCAGGTGCAACAAATCCTAATGACAGAAGTAAAGCTTTCTCAAATCAGGAACGGTTCACAGCCTAAAGGATAACTAACAGGTCTGCAAGAAAGGGGTCAGGAGAGACTGGGCTGGATGGATCATCATTGTGAAAAGTGTGTTAGGAACTTCAGGTGCAGTTTAGCTTGGAGCTAAAGAGGTGACAACTTGGGATCTGGCCAGACCCATGGAGCACTTTTCAGAGGCATTAGTATTACAGAACGACAGTTCTGCTGCTTCAATGCAACCTCCACTGCACCAGTGGAACAAGTCCTCAACTGGATTTTACTGTCAGGACTAACAACTCCATGAAGAAAACGTAATTGGTTCTGATGAACCTTCCAGAATTCAGTCAGAGGTGTAAAATGCATGGAGATTCGGAGCTGGGGGTACTGGAGCAGAGAGCAATGCCCTGCTAGTTTAGTTTGATTTACTCTTTACTCAGTTGAGCACTTCTAACCCTCAGAAGACAACCCCCAGGCCTGGCATATGTCTGTCTGTGAGATAAAGAGGCTTTAGGAGGAAAAGAAAAGGTGGCTGATGGCTGAACAGAAACAGAGGTCAGCTTAACTTTGTGCATTAAGCACAGAGCTCCTTCTCTCATGGGTCACCTCTCAAGGTGTCAGAGTCAGTTTCCATTTTGAACAGTTCTGAAACTTCTACTCATGAGAACTGGCCTCAGATGTGATCAAAGAAACCCCCAAATCATGTTAACATTACTTCACATCTCCCTGCTACAGCTGCTTAACTGTCAGAGAGGACGAGGGGAAAAAGAAAGAGAGGCAAGTGAAGTGACTGAGAACATTACACTCAAAGCTATCTAGAATGATCACGTTTACCTGCTCAGGTCCTGAACAGACCCAAATTACTGCAACGGGTTCAAACAACAGGAAACTGGACTCTGCTCATACCACCTTATATTCATGCTATACTTGTCAGTGACAAACACCTAAAATCTGGCACACCTAATCCAGCCAGAGAGAAATCCTCACGCACCTCACCTTCAGCAGGTCACCTCCAGATTATCAGCAGGAAGAGCTGTTCTCCTGTGTCTAATGACTGCTTTGACATTGTTATGGCAACACAACTGATTAGATATCACTCACAGCTCTGCTTTATCTCTAATCCCCAGCAATAACTGTGCTTTTCTTGTAAAATGCACACCCGCAGCACAGTAGCGCAAAAGATGCAGTTTTAAAAAGGAAGTAGGGAGAATGTTGATGCTGGTCAATAACATAGTTCTATCCTCAACATTCCTTGCTGTTTGCAAGTTATTTAATGACAAACTGCTTCAAAACTAATTGATCCAAGTACATCAAAAAGCCTGGAAGAGCATGTGGCTGGGTGACTGTCACAGAACGACCTCTAAAGCTCAGCTGCACCATCCTCACTACACGAACAATGATGTTAGTGTGCAAACTAATTTAATTCTACCATTAGAGAAGGCAAACTAAATATGGTTTCTATTGCACAGGGACACCACAAGCAGAAACAAGTATGCTTGAATAGATATTACATATACGTGAGTGACAGCCACTGATTTTTTTCCCCTCCTTTTCTAGTAAAGGTCTGCACTTCTGAACTAAATGTGTGGTGAAAATAACTTTACCAACTTCAGACAGTATTTTTAAGCCTCAAAAGATTTAAATTCTTCCATATACTTCTAAATCTAATGTGGACTTCAGTGGTAAAATCCCACAAACCTTACACTAATATAAGGCAGGACATGCCATTCTCTAGGCCAGGCTAGGCAGGGCTTGGAGCAAGCTGCTCTAGTGGAAGGTGTCCCTGCCTATGGCAGGGGGCTGGAAGTGGATGAGCTTTAAGGCCCCTCCCAACCCAAACCATTCTATGATTCCATGTACCAGGCATGCAAAGCTATTCCCTTCTGAAGCACTAAAATTCTTCCAGCAGCAGGACTGGAAAGGGACAGCCTTAAACATATATTCTCATAATAAGCAGAAGTGCTTTTGGAGTTTATACACTGAACTTCAACAGATCATATAGAATCATAGAATAGTTAGGGTTGGAAAGGACCTTAAGATCATTTAGTCCCAACCCCCTTGCCACAGGCAGGGACACATCCCATCGGATAGGACTCCTGCAGAAATGTTCCCACCCTTTTCTCTCCCATGGAAGTGTATTATGCACTGTTTCCTTTAAACATAGTGTGTCCTTCTTAATGTGAAATACAGCACAAATAATCACCACGGAAAACTTACCTGGCTACCTTCACCATCTTTGGATTGTATTGCTTAAGTAGAGACAGCAATGTCTTCATTGTTTTACCAGTATCAATTATATCCTGAGAATAAAAAAACCTCGCATAAGAAAGAATAGTAACCATGTCAGAGAAGCGCTTTCAGGTTCCTATCACAGAAACTGGTCACCCTCAACAGCATCAAAATGTGCCAAAATCCTATCTGTGACCAAATATATGTGACACATAACACCACACTGTGCTTATGCAACTATGCCCAGTCAAGTGATCACACACATTAACAACAGTTCTTAATTGCGGATAACTCTGACTTTGAAAGCAGTTACTGAACTATGACATTCTTGGCTCCTTTTGGAGATTTTATGGTTTGTGCTCCTTGCAGCTATTAGACAAACAATGTTTAATTTGAACATGATAAGAGTAACATTAGTCCTGTGCTGAGCTCAGTTACAGCAAAGAGAAAACAAGCAGAACAATCCATTACTGTAATTAAAGGAGTGCGATTTACATTACAGATCCAAGAAATAGCTGGAGAAACTGCACTGCAAATATCTGAAGTCTATACTCAAACACACTAAAAAGGCATTTTGACACACTCTGCTTTAATCCCATCCACTGCACAGATAAGCAGAAAGAAAGAATATATGGCTTACAACCGAGGATCAGAAATGGACTCCTCATCTGGACTGAAATATTAAGGCTATCTTTAGAGGAACAGTCCATACCCTGGCCTGGAATCAAGGCTGTCTGAAGTGCAGGAGGCAGATAACACAGAAGCAGCTATGTCCTGGTTTCAGCTTATTTTCCCATGACTCCCAATTAAAATATCAAACAAAGAACTCGACAGAGCACCCAGCAGCAATACCACCTTTCACGTGTAATGCTTTTAATCAGGGTTATAAACCCAAGAGAAGTCAAAGACACACAGACATATAGATAAAAACAGGAGTTTGGGAATAAACACATGTAGCTACTTTCATACAGTAAACCAGAGCTTATTACTGCATTTATTGTGTGATTATCTGTATACTGAATCTCCATTTTGATCAGCTTCTTTTGCACATTAAAGGGATGCAATATAGGAAAGTCTGGTGCTCTGGAGCATATAAGACATTAAACCCCCAATAAACGTGCATTTGTATTGTTTGACAGTTAAATCAGTGATGCGGAAAGGGTTCATATTTGACAGTGCTCAAGACAAGTCATGGGGTAATGATTCACTAAACACATGAGAAACTAACCTAGTTAACTGTCTGGGGCTTTAAAGACATACATTCATCTGGAGCAGATCTGTAATTAGAGGCATCTGCCTATCTGAAGCAAAATATACTTCAAAGGACACCAGTGGTCACACAGACGACTGCTGTATACGTACTATTTTGGTAGGAGTTTTGGAACTGAATGTGCTTCCTGTGGAATAATATAACCTTCTCAAAGAAAGCCCCAACAAAAAAACATCCTTAAAACCCCATTTTTAAAAGAGGAAGCATCCTTCCTTTTAGCTGCTGAAGCAGTCGCCATAGCTGCTTCTTTGCTTACAAACAAGCCATTTCCATTATGTGGAGCATGAAGACATTATTAGACTGTACATCCATTTTTGCTGCCTACTGCTGCTGCTTCCCTATCCTGAAATTGGCAATCTTATTCCAGAACAGCCCTGTCAAAGCCATAACAATAAGCAACTCTGCCCTTCAAGAATAAGGTACGAGAGTAAGAATTAAGCAACTAGACAATCAAACTGAGGTGTACTGTGCCTGGCGTCACCCAAAGCACCATGACAAAACAGGGGAATGGGAATTTAGCCATTGCAAGATGCTGCCTGAGAATTACTGCTCTCTATGCCACAACTGTCCAAACAAACTACACACAGGGACATTGGGCTTGGACATGTTTCTCATGTATCTCAGGATACTCTTCCAAGGAACATCTTTCTACCCTTGCAGTTTACTTTCTAGCTGGCTGCTTTATAAACACAGAACAATAATATGCTTTAACAGCACCTGATCAGACTACTTGTTAAACCTAAACAGCAAAAGACACTTCAGAATTGCCAGAATCCCAGAAAACTGAAAGCGAATGTGAACAATGCTATATGGATATTTTCCTTGCTAAATGTAGCAGCTGAATGCAATTGGAAAGTTCAAAGCACAGATAATTGCAAGCTCAGAGCCCACTTTCAAAGTTCAGGCCTGGAATCAGAAGCCTTGAAACCAGAAACTGGAGGTTTTCTGGCTTAAGAACAACTTCTGTCAGAACTCTTTGCCGAGTCACACACGAGAATATGATACTTACTTCTACGATCAACACATTCTGGTGGGAGGAAAAAGAAAAATCCATTAGCATTTAGAGAATATACAATTCTTTATATATATTAATCTCTAACTTATTGATTTTAATTGCTGCTAAACAGCTGTACCAACATCACTTACATTGGTTTACACATGGAACACTGAATTCTATGTAGTTAACAAATCTGATGCTCCAATAACCATTAGCTGGCAATGAGATTCTCCTCAACGTCTCATGCTGAGTACAAAATGGTCTTTGAATTATTTAGACTTTGAGAATTCTAAACATATGCAAAAGAGATCCAAACAGAGTCTACACCATTTGTATTCTTCTAAAGCAGAGTGTCATACTAGACACATGTACGTGTCTGTTATTACCTACATCCTTTATGTTGGACTGTGACATACACGCCTTAGACATCACATGTGTAAGGAGAAGGGTAAGGCAATACATTCTGCCAGAGCAGGAGGCAGTGATGGTTTAACCCCAGATATCTGGCCCAGTGATCTCCATAGAGTCAGTGGAGAGCAGCAGATTCCCAGTTTACGTTCTCCTATTTCCTTCTCTTCTCACTGACTGTAACAGAAATCTCTGCTCTTAACCCGGGCTGCACATTACTCATCTTAACAGTACGAATTCCCCTCCCTGTTTCATGAAACACCACTGCAGCAAATAAACAATGCTGCTGCCTTTTAAAGGCAGTTTGCAGACAACAGCTTCCCCCCCC
>JAOEHX010036977.1:7870-37740 GCA_025448015.1 Bolborhynchus lineola
AGTGCTCCATTGCTGGCGGTGCTCAAGACCAGGTTGGACAGAGCCTTGTGTGGCATGGTTTAGTGGGAGGTGTCCCTGCCCTTGGCCGGGGGGTTGGAACGAGATGATCTTAAGGTGCTTTCCAACCCTAACTATTCTATGATTCTACGATTCTATGATTTAAATACTTTTCTGTACAGAAAAGGTGCTGCAGGGTCCCCACCGTGGTCTATGAGCAAAGCAGCGGAGTCCAGACTTCTCTCAGTGACACTCTCCACTATTGGCACTTCCTGGATCTCTGGATGTTGGTGTGCCCAGACAGACATGAAACAGGCTGCAGTGAGAATATGGTATAAACTTTACATCTGTTCACCAAAATCAAATTGGATCGAAGAGAAACATTCACTTCCACACTGATAGGTGACAGTTACTTACTTTTTTGCCTTCTTAGGCTGAACAGAAGCTTTCTAACTTTACACTGGTATATGTGAGAGGTACACAAAAGCTCCAGGCATTTATATTTTGTTTAAAGCACAAGGATCAGACTTATAATGATTGGAATAGTTTTTAATGCAATTACTTCTAGTTAAGTATAGCACTAGTCAAAATTGACATGTATCATGGTGGCATATTTGTTCTGGTAAAGTTTTGATTGCACAGTACTCACTAATCTCTTGCACAGATAGGGCAGAAAGAAACAAAAACAAGTTAATACTGGAAGACATATGGGTTTTCCTAAAATTGGATGTATCTGACACAATTCCATTTGACAAAGATACGGGGAGGATTTTGTGTTCTCTTAATGCAGGACACAGACTGATTTCAAAACCTTTAATGGTGGTTGTGAAACAGAGCTGTCATCTTTTGGGGAGCTCTGTAATTTTTAGAATAGTTGCTTCATAACATGGAGTTGTGTAACAGAGAAAAATGGGTATGATATGTGGATTTCATTACTGCTTATCTAAGAGGAATTGCTGTAAAGGCTCATCACTTCCCCACTCTTAAGGGATGGAGATAATCCAGGTTTTGATCCCTGCAGCTATAGCCACACAGCTTTGTTGAAATAGTGAAGTTTGTTGCTATTTTCTGAGAACAAACTATAGTTACAGGGTTTTTTTCCCCCCACATGACTTTTTCTCCTACTGATATCAGAACGAAATTGAGGGAGTTTTTCCCGGCTTACAATGGACTGTATGTGAGGATTTTTGTGCCCAAAGTGGTCAGTAGTGTTTCTGTGTTTGCCAAGTTGTTGCAGTGTCCATCTTTCCACAAGAGAATTCCTTCTGTGCACATGTGGTGATGGTACTCATGCTCTTAGAAAGCCATACAATTTCACCAGGGGGAGAAAGACATTTCTCAGGGCATGGGCAGCTGCAGTCTCTCAATGTCAATCAGATGCCTGCCTTCCCTGTCTGGCTTAAATTGCCATCCTCCCCAAGGACTGTTGATGCACAACATGGGTTTATGAATAAAAAAACCCCACAAACCAAAACACCCCCCTAAATATTTCTTCATATCTGTACACTTTTAAAAAAACATGCAATGTTGCATTTTAAAGCATAAAGCTTGAATATGACGTAAAAATTTCACCCATATTTTGACACAGTTCTCTTTCTTGGTTTCTGTCATCTTAGTAAGCCATTTTCTTTCTCAGCCCTCACCAGTCTTGTTGGCAGTGACTTGGCTAGAAGCTTATTTCATATTTGATACAAACTTTGAAGTAATATGAAGAGTCATAAATATAATGCTCAAAGTCTTGATTCAGCATAATTAATATAAAGGGTCTTTTACAAAGTAGTATAGTGCAGCACAACGCAGCAAGGCATTCAACCATCTTTATTGGTTCTCATTTAGGCCCAGATCCACACGTATTGCCAGATGGCAACTGCAGAGGAGTTTCAAGTTATAGCAGCAATAGATGAGCAGATAAGTGCCTCTTGAGAATGGGAAAGCCAGATTGCATATTCCTTTCAATTGCACCTGATGACTTATTGCTAGTCACTAATTGCCCTGTCCGTACACAGGCAATTCAGAATCTGAGGGCACTGCCTAACTTTATCTGTAGCTCTGTTCTTCCTGCAGAGATCGCTGGTGAAATAAACCCTTGCAGAGAAGGGGATTTTATATGAAGCTCTGTGAAAAGCAGACATAAGGGTTGGGTTTTTTTTTCCTTTTCATTACTGCTGTGTCAAGACTTTTTCCTTCAGGAGAGCCATAAAGTCTTGTGTAACTGTCATCGTTAGTTAATATTGCAGAATAGAGTAGCTGACTATGATTTGCTAACCACTGACAATATATGCATATTAAAATAGACAGAAAACTACAATAAATAGGACTTGCTCTGTTAACTACAATAAGTAGGGCTTGGTCTATTAACTACCGTAAGTGAGGCCTGGTCTGGTTTTCATTAAAGATAGGGACATTTTAATAGCAATCTTAATTTCTCACATTATTTTGAGTGCATGTTCATTTTAGTCTTGGGTGGGCCATCTGACAACTTACTTAGAGTGCATACGGAGAACCAAGAGAGCCAAATAGGAAGAGCAAAAAATAACTCAGGAATGAGAAAGTGCTGGCTTATTTTCACTTTTTTAAAAGCTATCAGCAGCTGAAATATCTCTGGAGTTCTAGAACAGCATTGTTGTTTGCAATTGCTGTTGATGAAAGACAAAATCTGTGTGTAATGGTACAGCCTATAGCCAACCTGGTAACAGAGCCTTTAAAAGGTGAAGTACCCACTTAGAAAACATTATCCCTTATTCAATGAAATGTCCATAATTTCCAGCTAATGCAGAGCATGTATTCTCTTTTAAAGTCTCCAACTGAAAACATTTTCCCTTTTATCATTTGCCCTAGATACATTTTGCTAAATGCAGGGACAACAGAGCTACATACAAACAGAAAAAGCCCACAGGTTTGTGTTACATTAGTTGTTCTGAAGAAAAATCAAGAGAAAACAGGCTCTGCAAATAAGATCTAATGTTCAGTACCTTTGTTGCCTATGCATCTGTGATCCTAGTGCCAACAAAAGCAGAAATATAGATGTGAAAGGGAAACATCTCAGGGATGCAACACTATACAAATAGGTAAAGAGCATATCTTGTTAAATAAACATAAAAGAAAATAAATCACTGGGAATCAGTGGTACTTCTCAAAGGTATTCTCAGCAAAGAATGATGTGAAAGAGTAGATGTATTAAGTACGCCACCAACAACATGTGGAGAAAGCACTGGGGAGATTCCCAACACTTTGGACTGTGAATTGAGTTCACATCTTGAAAGTCATTGCTTGCTTCAGGGAAGTGCTAAATTGACTTCTCTTGTTGAGGGCGCCACTAATAACAGATGATACACTACCACAAAGAAGCATTCAGGAATGAAGCTGTTTAACACTTGGGTGGCTGTATAGCGAAACCAGTATTCCTCAGAGAATGAAATACAGTCATTGCAAACCATTAAACATAGCTTCCTAAAAATCCTGGGTCTAGTCTTTCTAATGTATGTTCATTTGTTTGCACGAGATCCAAACCTAAAAGACACTATTGTACTTAAAATATCCCCATTGCTACAGCTAAAGCAAGAGCTAGCACCTGACTAGACTTTAAATACTTTCCATACATGTGAAGAAATTACCTTGCTTGTCAGCAACCACAGGTGGATGACGAACAGCAGTTATTTAAAGAGGGCAGCAGCTAGTCAGAAGCTGTTTACCCATCTGAATACACTAAGCATTTGCAGTTATTCTTGAAATAGAATTTAGTAAATGTATCACTTTGGGTATATTTTAAATTTATGAGTTGCTATTGTAATAGTCTGTTCTTGGAATGGGGCTTTTTGAAACTGCACTTACACAGGAACTTTGAAGAGCTGTTATCATAATGGTTTCCATCATAGTTTTGGTAGAACTGTGATCCAGTTTATTGAAATGCCTCTCAAGATAAGGCTCCATATTGGCAGATGGAAACATTTGCATTACCTTTTGTTGTTTTGTAAAACAAGGGTTACGTTGTAGTATAAAGCAGTTCTCCAAGGGAAAGTGTGTAACTGCAAAGTAAGAGAAGAAGGTCTGTTATGGTTTCAAGTGAGTACATTTAACAGGTTAAAAACAAATAATTGGGATGGATGGTTAGGGAATCAGCAAGAATTAAGGTAAGCTTGCCCATAGATGTTTGAAATGGTAGTGCATGAGTATCAACACTTGCTAATAACAATAAGGGTAAAGTAGTAACACATTCTGTAACAGAAATATCTAAAAATGGTAAATTGGATGTTATCATTTGTTTACCATATCCAGGCTGACATAAATCGTGTTGTTTGCTCTAAGATAGTGTAACAGATAAAACTTTTAGATAGAAGCAAGATTTCACCAGATTTGACTGATTGACTGATTCACTGGGTTCAATAATTACTTCTTAATCTTTTTCTACCCCAGTGACCAAAAGCAACCCGAAGACCAAAGTGAAGACAAGCAAATCTGGAGTAAGTGAAATCAGTAAGACTTCCTATGATCTCTAATATCTCAGAATATCACTGACCTACTGCTGTGTTGGGGCAAAGGGGGTGTCTTGTGAGGACTGGCTAATAAATCTGTAATTTCTGATTTTACAAGTTGGAATAGAAGTAGCTGATACCTTACTTCAGGGCATTTCTGTTTTAATTCTGAAACATTAGGCATTGAGTTTAGTTGGAGAAAAAATAACAGCAGTGATAGCAAAGTGGTGTGAATAGTTTTTGTATGGATTTATTGCCCTTGAAGGTGCTGACTTGACTGACATACTATAGACCAACTTCACCTTTGGTTTCCAAGATGAAAAAGTAGTTTGGTTACTGTACAGCTAAAAGATGATTTTTCCCAATGGAGAAAAATGCCTGCTTTCTCCTTGAGATTTAATGTTATCTGTTGTAAATTTAAGAGGCTGTTTTCTTCAGTCTTATTTTCATTCTCAGCTAATACTGGCTGAATTCAATGGGGTTGTGTGGCCTAGACCAGTAAGTCTGTGCACAAAACTACCCACACTGATTGACCTTGGTTAGGGTTGGATGGTGAGAGCAGTTGTGATGGAGATGCCTATGTTTTGGTGGGACAGGACATCCTATACCTGTGAATAAGCACTTTGTTACAAACCTTGTTTTCTCCTTCTCTCGCTGGTGGAGTAAGAGGTCTGCATGGAGCCATGGAGGCACTTGTATGTATGAGTAATAGGAAGTCTCTGTGGCTTTTTTTTAAACTGGATGCTTTAAATACTACAACTGCTGTTTTTATTTGTTAATGCACCATGTCACACACATCTCTGCAAATACAGCAATGAGTAATTTGGTTAGAGAAGGTGCTGTTTCCCACACAGTGGTTCAAGGTGCTTGTCAATGAATCATTGCTCTATTAAATCATTTTGTATGGACTAGCATATACAGGTTAGGATATTAATTTCCAAGCAGTGTCTGTCATGAATATGTAGTTTAAGAAAGCCTGAGATGAATATAACATATAGCCTTTACATTTTGAGATCATATCTGTAATTCACTGTATATTCATGCTGATACACAGACAAAGGTGAATTAGTTCCAGACAAAAATGCATCAATGGTCTATTGAATAGTCAATTATTAAACACATAATGGAATCTGTGGTTATCAGGGCATGCTCTGAATGTGTATAGGGTGCATAATTTGTACCAGAATTGGTTTATTTCTAAGAAATCTTGGCAAAGCTATATTAACATGGGATTAAAATGACTTATTGCTTCTGCTGCACAATGAATGGGTTTACTTCACTTCATTTATCCTCCCAAGGAGCTAATTTGAGTCCTATTATATGTACAAGTCTAGAAAGATAGCAGTAAACAACATTATTTCCCTTGCCCTCAAGAAATAACTGATCCAATTTTTAGTGTTCTGTTTTGTGGAGAAATAGCATTCTTGAGAATTGCCCACGAAGGTAAATGTTACAACGTGAGTGTTCTGACAACTGCTCCTGTAGTCGTTTGGTTGAATGAAATGAAGAAAAAAAGGAGCAAGTTATTGCTGAATGATGAGAGAAATATTTCATCAATGTCACCTGCACAAGCCTTCAAATACTGTTCATTCCCCTAAATCTATAGTGAAGACTTTATTCAGGGAAAAACGTAAAAGGTGTTTGACAACTGACTGTTGACAGTTTACATTGTCAGCAAGCTGCAAACATTATTCAGGCTGGAGCTGTTTATTAGTTTATTGAAATTATACACCACGATTAATGCCCTGGGCCATTATTTAGTGCATACCTTTGATTAACATTAGACAAGCTGCAGAAGTATTGCACTGCGTTTAAAGGCACCATTTAAATCAACGCAGAGGTCTGTCAGCCTGGTTGTGTCACTTCAAGTGGGTTTTAAGAGAGCTTCAGTTGCATTATATGTAATTCTGGGTATAGTTAATTGAGATGCTATATGTATTTTCATGGCTTATGTAAAAAATTTCCTGATTTGTGACTTTCAAAAAGACTTCCTACTAGCATTTTTTGCAGCATAAATAACTATAGTTGTGTGAATGCTCCAATAACAACTGCAAAATCTTTCCTTAGTGAGATCAAATAGGTTGCTGTTAGTTTGTTTTCCACAGACCTGAACAGCCTGTGAGACCATAGTTATCACTGGCATTTTGTCTATATTAAACAGGAAATATGTGGGATGGAGGGCTTTTTGGGTATAAATTGGCATAGCCAACAAAAAAAAGTAGGGTTTGCTTAGCTGCTGTAGGGTATTGCAAGAATTTCTTGGCTAATGGGAATTACAAGTGCAAGTTAATTTATTTGTGTGAGGAATTCAGAGGCAGTTCAGAATAAGGACCATCCACACACTGTCCTCTGCATGCTTTTTGAAGGACCTTTTCTTCTAGAAATTTTTGCTAATATTTGAATGTAAAAATCAGCTCTCATTCTGCAATCTCTAATTCATTAGGATATTCTCATAAACATGCTGACCCTTTTTACGTGGTTGTTTTCTGGACAATGCTTAAGATGAACATGACATATATGGTTACATGCAAAAAATTCAAAGCTGAGATACTCGATGTGTAAGACCAGAAGGAAAGTTTGCAGAAGAGGTGGGTGACATCTTCCCCTTCCTGCTTGAAAGATGTTTGAGTGCATCTCCATGTGGATAATACAGTAAAACACACAATGGGGGCATGCCATGATAGTGTAAAAGCTGGTGCATCATGTTTTCTTCTTTGTATGAAATGCTGAAGTCTCACTTTGCTGTTAAGAACAGCTCTCTGAAATAGCATGGTATCTTGTGATAACTTCTTGAAATTTACTCAAATGAAGCAGACTTTAACAAAAGTTTTTAACAGAAACTTAGCAAATGAGTGTAGTTAAAATTGCCAGCCCAAATCTTCAACATATAATATGCCATTGAATCGTAACCCCCAATGCATCAATGTTCCATCAAGCTCTGAAAAGCAATATCTTCGTCACTAACCATTTGTTCTACTGGGGATTCTGTAGCTGAGGCCTCCAAGTGGGAACCTGCATTAATAGCAATGGACTTCAACCACCTATAGTGAAGGCATTGGCTATAGCTCTCAGTCAGCTAGGCTTTTGCTGAAAACCTCGTCTTTCCCTCTGCTTCATCGTTGATCAAGGAACTTCTGATGCTATTTGTTGAGTACCTTGTTGATACCACAACAGGTGTAATTGCCTGCTATTATGATTCATGCTCTTACTTATGTTGATCTTTCAGTGTTTTGTTCTTCCCAGAGAAAAAGATCTTTTGTTAGCTATGGATACTCTATAATTAATGATGTGATCAGGCTGCGATGAGAAATGTCTGGAATGTGAAGCTACCTTGGTGTGAAGGAGGCCTCCTGTAAGAGAATGTGTTGCTCATATTTTTGTAGCTGCAGGTATAGACCTCAGAGTAAGTCTGCATCTGGCTGGTTGTAATTCAGGCAATGATTGTCTTGTATATTAAGGCCTTTCAGAAGGAACATATTGTTCTAAAAGCTTCCTTATGAATGTTCTATCATGTCCTCTGGAAGGAAAGATACAGATACACCCACAAATTCATGAAGTCCTGAGGAACAGTGCGAGTTTCCTGAGCCCATAAATAGTAACATGGAATTGTGAGCAGGGAGAGGTGGTTATTTGAGTATTTCCCCTGAACAAAACTGTCTTTCCAGCAGACCAAGAGTCTGGAAAGCTATCTCAGTATCCCATTTGAACAGTGAGATATACTATCATAGTGACTCCAGTGACTAAGGACTATTTTTTCCCCTTAGCTCAACTGTCCTTTTGCCTGCATCTTGCCAAAATCTTTTCACTTAGCTTCATCTTTTTACCTATCCACATTACCTGTATTGTTCTTTTCAGGTGTGCTTTCCTCCTGCTCTATTGAGCAGTTTTACTGTTTTCTCTAATGACTGCTTATGCTAATGTGTGAGATGTTTATAATAAGAAAACTCCTCCAAACAATCAAGCATAATGATATGTGGGGTTTTTAATGTAGCAAGACAGACACAGCAATCAGGATTTGCATACTGAGTTTGCCAAAATCATAAGCTAAGGCTTGTGTAAACTAGTAGCTGTTTCAGCGGCAGGAGAAGGAATTCAACCCATTTCAAAAGACATTTCTTAAGTGCTGCTTGGATTAGAAGAGGAGGGAAAGGAAACAGAAACAACAGTAGTGCTGAAATACTCATAATGTGCAGAGCAGAGGAGTTGGCTTATTTCTTTCTCACCCTTAGACATCTGTAATACGAATAAATGAGCAAAAAAACAAAGCAGCAATTTCATTTGTCCCAGTATTCCCTGAGCTTTTCAGGCTGCAGTATCTTCATCTTCAGAGCGCTTCAATGCTGTCGTTGGTTCTACATGACTAACCCTTTTATATGAGGGCCATGTCTGCCTCTCTGGATCCCGGTGCCCGCGTGGCCTAAGATTGCATACTTGCATCATGTAGAGTGACATAGCATTGCCATGGTGTTGTTTCTGCATGCTCCTAATGTTCTAGAAAAAGAGAAGAAAAGAATGTACTAAACCAGCTCTTCATCTCTTTCTTCTGTCCTATCCAGACTTTCCTGAAATGTCTGAGACTCATGAGTATAACAAATAGATGTTGATTTTTGTTAAAGCTACAGTAAGTCTGCATCCCTTATGTCCTGCTGACATTTAGTATTTCATTCCTTCCTGTTTTCAGTTTCTCTGTTCTCCCCAGTAGTAGTATTCGTTGGTAGCAGAGTATGATGCCATCACAGAGCCCTTAGAATTGCGTAACTTCAGTGCCAGCTGCAGGACTATTCGTCTTTTGGAATCTAATCCTGTAAACCCCAGTGGAAACAATGACACTGTTCTTTGCAAGATCAAAGTTATGAACCTTCAAGGTAAAGCATAGCACTGAATAAAGCAGTAGTTACAAACAAAATGGCAGTTATGCATGAGAGGAACAGTGATTGTATTACTTGCATATGCAAAAATGTGAAAATGTGCCTTTAACCTCTATTTTTTGTTTATGTATATGATACAGACAGGGAAACTACTACGGGAAGGGCTGGCCTCTTTCAGAAAGGAAAGAAAATTAGGAAGTAAAACAGTAGTAAAGAGGAGGGAAGAGAAACCCCAAAATGATAATGTATGTTGACACTGAAATGCAGTGAGTGAGTTCACTAGTGCTATATTTAGAACAACTCGATTTCTTTCCACTTTACAAGAAATGGCACAGCGAGGTGAATGGGATGGAAGAACAACAAGTATGCTTGATATTCTTCCAAAGATAATGGACATCCCTTAAGAGAAGTGTTTAAAAAACCCAATAAAATACGTGAGAGCGGGGGAGGAATAGCCAGGGAATATAATACCCCATTTAAACCTTTGCACATCTAAAATAAATCTTCTTAACCCCCAAAAGGTTCAACCATCTATGGATATGCAAATCCTAGAAGCAGGTATATGAAAGGAGGGTTAGGTTAAAGGAAACATTATGAACACTTTATTTGTTCTTCTCCAGACTTTCCTGAGCCCATGCATAGTAATGTGAAATTGTGAGCTGGAAAATGAAGGGTGAAGTTTTCTGCAGTGAGGAGGCAGGTGCTTGTTCTCTCTGAATTTGCATTATGGAACTGAATTTGATTTTCCTACTAATTTGGCTTTATTTGAACATGAATAATTTGAATTAGAGAGTAGGAAAGGAAGTTAGGGTTTTTTTTTGCCAAAACTTGCAAATCAGTGAGGTTTATGACAGTGGTACTGCTTTGTTCAAGATATGAATTTGCCGTTAAGTTAGAATAAAAATCCTTCAAAAGAGATACTTTAAAAATACTTGTTAACTTCTCCTCCTATCAATCACTGGAACTTGTGACAGAGAAACCTGTGATCTTTAAGACATGTACTAGCTTAACACCCCTATCAGGCAAGAATATACCATCTATATAGGAAAAAAGGATATAGATTCTTAAAACTGGTCAGATAGATTTCTTTGGGGTTATCTGTGGCATATGGATGACTTGTGAAGATGTGGGCTTGTGTGATTTGGCAAAGGTAAAACAGGACATTTGTGAAAGGATAGAAATCAAAATCTGAGTCTCAGGCCAACCCTCTGGGCAACAGACTATCCTTTCCTGCACGGCTCCTATAGCTGTTGAGTAACAAACTTCTCTGTGTGAAGATGACATTCCAGTGCTGCACATGTTGGTGATAAAGACTTTTTTCCACTTTTAGTTTGCGTTATCATTTAGTTAGTGAACAACATAAATCTTTGTGAGCAACAAAGTTGTGAAGAATGTTGGGGTTTTTTTAATTCACCTGTAAAAGAGTTTATGTCCGTGTGGGCTTAGAAGCAATGAGAACTCTAAGAAAATATAATGCAACTATTTAAAAATGTGGATGCCCCTTCTTGCTAAAGGAAGGGCTAAAATACTTTTGACTAGCAGATATTGAAGTGAAGTATGCAATGCAATAAAGACTAACATAGTCATAGAATCACAGAATGATTTGGGCTAGAAAAGATCTTTAAGCTCATCCAGTTCCAACCCCTGCCATAGGCAGAACCACCTTCCACTAGAGCAGCTTGCCCCAAGCCTTGTCCAACCTGGCCTTGAACAGTGCCAGGGATGGGGCAGGCACAGCTTCTCTGGGCACCCTGTGCCAGCGCCTCAGCACCCTCACAGAGAAGAATTTCTTCCTAATACAAAATGGGTCTCATCATCTCTTCTGGCAGTACTAACAATCAATGAAATCTTGGTCTACATCATTCAATATTCATCCCCAAGCTGTGCAATGTGCAATACCTTAAATTAATACTGAAAACCAAGATAAACTGAAAAGTTAAAACAACTGATACCAAAACTTAAAGGAAATTGTACCAGATGCTTGTAGAATGAAGTTTATTGTCATGTACTTCCTGTGCGTGTACCCTTCTGTAACTTTATATGGTACCAGACTGAACTATCTGAAAGATGGTAATTTGGTTCACTTAGCTGCAAGTGAGAATAAAAGAAACCCACCAAACCTCCCCAGTTACTATGAATGCCTCTTTGCAGAGTCTGTAATAGGATATATGTCTAATTTGGTTAAAATTATACATCAGTAAAATGCTTGTTAGCATTGAAATGGTGCCAGTAGTGCAATTTATGCAGGAGGTCCAGTGAGTGGTCGTTAGTGCCTTAGTAAGCTACACTTACTGGATTAGCATGGCAAGTAATGTATAGTTTGATTGTTATATATTGAGAACAGAATACTTTTTACCAACATTTTAATGAAACATTAGCACCATGAATAAGAAACCCATACAATTGTTACAGAAAGCTAATAAATAGGTGACGTGAGGAAAAGCTTGATTTCACTCCCTGGAGAACAGAATAATAATAACGAGCTGCTTCAGAGAGAAGACTGAATTAATGATAGATGCAGGTCTGGAAAAATGCATTTACTTTGTGAGGAGGTGATGGTTGTATGTGGCATTTAGCTTCTAGATCAGTATAAAATAGAAAAGCACACTGCTAACCTTCCTGTTGTGGGTTCCTGCATTAGCTTTGTCCTTTCTGGATGTGTTTTGGTACTCCAAAATGAGATCCCATATGGGTCATTTATGTGCTGGTGTTCTAGTGCTTGCATGTGGAAGTATGTGATATTATCAGTTAGGTAAAACTACTGTTGCCCAAGTGAATGTGTCAAAAATAATGATCCCCTTCAGTGCAAATGCCAGAGCTGGGGTTGTTGGATATACAGTGGTAACAGTGTGGAAAAGGGTGGTAAAGTGAGAGGACAAATTTAATCTGCCCTGAAAATAGAGAAAGCTCCTAAGATAACACCAAACTTAAAGATAGTGTGGGTTTCATTGGATGTGTGGTCTTTGACCATTTCTCCCAAATCTGCTATCACCAGCAGTTTTCTTGCACAAGGGTTACAAATATTCTCCCCACACCATAAGTTTCAACAGGCAGATAATAAGCTGTGCTTTTAATAAATGTGCATTACCATTCTGCTAACAGCTTTGTATGAGTCAACACTAAAGAGTCCCTGTTCGCATACCAAAGAGTTGTCTTAAGTGGCACAGTCATACCATGAGGGGTGTAGAAAGAGTTGCCTTTTCCCTTTGAGCTAATTAATGCAATTTTCCCCTCTGAATCTGGAGAGCTGGAAAATGCTTATTTTCTGGCTTTATTCTCACTGATGTTTACAAATGCAGTTATCCAAAACAGTTCAACAAGCTGCATCACTTAGGGAAATTGTTTTCACCTCTTTGCTGTGCATTCAGTTATTTTCAGTTGGAAATATCCCCTTTTACCATTTCTATTTTGCTCTTGGATCTTAATGAATGTTTGGCTGTTAAAAAAAATACATGAAAACAGCTAGTTCTACAAGCTGGGATCAGCTGCTGAGCTAAGGAGAATGCACACCACAGAGTTCCCAGCACTATAGTGGCATTTTGTCTGATCTTAGATTCAAGTAAAGATTGTGTGCTTTACTCTTACAGCTTTCAGAAGGTATTTCAAAGACCATCCCTCAGCAATCTGCTGTAACAGTTGATAAGCACACCTACAGGCCTTTGAGGAACAGCTACTGCAAGAGATGAAGAGGCAAAGTCTAATTATGCTTTAAGTCTATTGCAGGATTTTGAAGTCAAAATTTCTTCACAGCATTATGTTTTCTTTGGGTTATTTCTCACTGATAACATTCAGATTATCCCAAGTGAGAAAGGACACAAAATTCAGAGAAGGCTGTCATATGCTGGCCTGTGCTTTAGAATAATACATGTGAAATTAAAATACAAGGAATATTTCAAGATATTAGATACCTACAAAGCCACGTGTAAAATGATCTATTTTAATTCTTCATAAAAATATCATGTTCAGTTACATTTCTCCATTCTAGATTTTGAAGGTACTACTAGAATCAGTTCTTTCTCTAAAGTGGAAAGTAACACTGCTTGGTCTATTCTGATCAGAGGGAATTAATATTACTGCTTATTGAATATCTGAAGGAAGGAGTTCACAGCTGTAAATGATTTTCTCTTCTACATGAAGAATTGAAGATCCAGCTTGGGTTTGGGAACCTTTAACACCTTTTCCATGCTCATATTTTAAAGAGAAGTATTTTGTCTGATTTCCCTCACACATCAGTGTGCCTGCCCCTGTCTCCCTGAGAGTTCTGCTCCGAGATTAAATTCCTTCTAATACAGAAGAGAGAAAGGAGAACCGGACAGTCACAAATACCTAATGAGTAGAACTACAGTAATGAACAGCCAGCACTAGAAAATATAAGAATTCTTCCCACTATACTCCATAAATTGAATACAAAAAATGTAGCAAATATCGCATTTGTTGTGTGTTGTTTTCAGTTCCATGGTACAGTTGTGAAAGTTCACGTAATCTCAGTAACACCAGTATATTGTTGCAGCTTTGCTCCTCTTTGATACAGAGAAGCCAGAGTCCTTGCATTTAGTGAGCTAGTGGGGATTGATGGCTGATTTGCATTGCCACGGTGGCTCAGACCATTGGTTGTGTTAGCAAATCTTATTATTCATGTCTCTGAAGTCAGAATGAATCTGGCATCATCTCATCTATATGAAGTTGTCCTGGTACAATTGAAATCAGAAGCTGTTATTTGTGTACTGATTAGTTTCCTTTAGTATTGACAGTACAGAGTTACCTGTTTTTTTAAGTGAATAATAAATATTAACAGTAAGCTTTATAGTTTAATGTCCACATCTCTTAAAGACAGTAAATTGCTAATAAATCAAAAACTACAGTGACTTAGATTTTAAAAGGTTAAATGAATTTCACTCAAGCAGGTTATGTGTTCAGAAGTGATACTCTCTTTCAAACCAGAGCCTGGGTGCTGTTGCTGCCCCTCATCAATCCTATCTCATCACTCTCTTCTGTGCAGGCTGGGGCACAGATCAGTGCTGTGACTTCCATCCTTGCTGTGTAGAAATCCCAGCTTTAATTTGCACTCTGTATGTGGCACCTGTGCTATGCCAGGAAGAGTTTTTCTCTCTGAACAGCTGGTGGTTGAGAACAGTTTCACTTAATGTGGGATCAGGCATTCATTTGCTGCTTTTCACTGTGTTGAATGAAACAGGTCCCTAGGAATAGGATATTTCCTCAGGCCTTCTGATTAGCTTGGTTAGCTAAGCACTAGAAAGCAGACATAGGAGCTGTACAGGGTCTGGCAGGTGGAACGAAAGAAGATGGATGATTGGCATCTTGGAATCAGATCTGCTTTTAGGTTATGTTAGGAATTATCTTTGCACCCCTTGTTTCACTCACATTATGAAATCCTACCCAGCACTCTGTCTTTCCTTTAAATCATTATGCTGCTGGTATGATGCTCTTTAATTACAGTATTGAAACCTGATTTTTATATGACGGTATTAATTTTTTAATGCTTTTACATAATGATGAAATAAGAAATATATTACCAGAGAGTCTGAAATGCTGAGCTCTAACAGCTACTCAGATGATAAACCTAGGACTGGGTTGGATGGTGGAGAGCTTATATTGTACAGCCTAAAGAGGCTAAAGTCATCTGGAAGGGTCTCAGTCCCCACCAGATCAGAGAGACTCTGTTGGAGTTGACTCTGACATTCTCATTTCTTATGGCAGGGAAATGCGCCCCTGTTGCTAGTCCTACAGGAGCCCAAAAACCTACAGAACACAATGGAAACTCCTTTTCTTTGACAACTGGGCCAGAAAAAGTCTTACAGTCTGAGATAATGCAAGTGAAGTTTAACATAGAGATGTACTCAAGTTGGAAATGGAAGTGAAGGTCCTTAGCCATGAAACAGTCTCTGGAGCTATAACAAACCCAGAAATAGATGCCTTTATTTTTATATCACTAACTCACTCATGCCTCATGTTCTTTTTGATGATTGTCGAGGATTTTCTGTAACTCCTGGTTCCTCTGACAGAGAAAAGTTGAAGACCATATGGGACTGATGGATGCCATCCTCCAAATCACACGGCGTAATTCAGCAAAAGGAGCTAAATAGTGATAGCTCACAATTAGATGCTTCATACCAACTAAAAACCATGATTTTGCAATGCCTGCTTTTGCTGGATAACACTTAAAAATTAATCCATTTGCACTATAGATGGTTGTTTCTAATAAGAAAGTGGAGGAAGGTAATATGTGAAGCTGGCAGGACAGATTACTGAATGCCATATAGCTGCACTTAATAAGGGTAAGAAAGACTTTGAATCATTCTTCTGATTAATGTTGTCATCTCTATTCACTGAGTGCAATGAAGGAGGATGAATCTGACCCTAAATCTTGGCAGCTTTAAGGATCCTGCGGGGACTCTTCCACTGTGCACTGTCCAACAGTATCTATTTCAGCTCTCATGCTGGCTTGGCTTGGAATTCTTCCCAAAATGCACAGGATTTCATCATCTTATCACCACCTGCCCTTTCCCCTTAACTCAAGAAAATCCCCACAGCTTCTCTTGGGCAACCTGTGCCATCACCTCAGCCACATTGTAAAAAAATTCTTCCTTCTATCTACTCAAAATCTCCTCTTTTTAGTTTAAAACCATCACCCCTCATCCTCTCACAACAGGTCCTGCTAAAAAGTCTCTTCCTATCATTCTTATAGGTCCCTTTTAAGAACTGGAAGGACACAAAAGGTCTCTCTGGAGTCTTCTCCAGGCTGAACAAGCCCAAACCTCTCAGATTTTCATAGAATCATAGAATAGGTTGGGTTGGAAAGGACCTTAAGATCACCCAGTTCCAATCCCCCTGCCACGGGCATGGACACCTCCCACTAAACCATTTCACCCAAGGCTATGTCCAACCCAGCCTTGAACACCTCCAGCAATGGAGCATTCACAACTTCCCTGGGCAGCCCATTCCAGTGCCTCCTCATATTAGAGGTGCTACAGTCCTAGGAGCATTTTTGTGGCCCTTCTCTGGACTCACTGCAACAGGTCCATGTTGTTCCTGTGCATCTGGAGCTGGATGAAGCACTCCATCCATGGCAATAAAATATGTCTGTATTAATTAGAAAAGCAGAGCATTTATTTCGTGGCTAACTGCTTAAATTTATCTAGCTTTTGATATAACGGAATTTCAGATTGAGGGTGTGCATATTTCATATGATGGCATGAATGAAAGAATATCAGAAATACAGCTTCAAGTTCCGGCCAACTAAATCCCTCGCCGTGGAAGTGGTGAAACTACCTTGTATACACCAGAAGAGGGAGCTCAGCAAGTAGAGCCAAAGTTAACCCGTCTCTCAATGCCGTACAGCGTTTCAAATTCTGCTTTTCCTGTTTCACCATCTTTCCAGCATGAAGCAGGTAGCAAAACGTTTATGATGTTCCATATGAGTTTATGTTAGTGAGCTGATCAGAAAAGGTAATGTTCTTATCTCAGATGCTGATTTCCCATATTGATCTAGGACAGCAGTTAATAAAAGGCATTCTGTTTTAACGCTGCAGAGGCTTTACAAGGAAAGGCTGCTCTCTGAGTGGATTTGTGTGCCAGGGGAAGGCCTAATCATGTCTGTTTTGATCAAGTGACCTTTTTACAGGATACAAATATGATATGATTTTCTAGCTGGAAACATGTCAAGGAGGACTGAAAGATCTGTAACTGGTGTGTTCATTAAAGTTCAAATTCCTCTCATTAGAGAGGAGATCACTGTGCAAAACTCCTCATTATTTTACCGGAAGGTTTGCTTGTTTCAGGTGCTTCTGGAGCAATCCTTCTTGCAACTAATGCAAGTAAGTATGCTTCTGGGTAGGAATATTAGGTTCTCCCACTCCCCTCCCACCCCAATCTGAAGTGCAATAGTTAAGTTTTAATTTGGAAGTGCTCTCAAGTTTCAAATGTTGCTGTGTATGTTTGCCAAGCCAGTACTAGAATAAGTTATCTAAAATGACAGGTACGCTGGTAAAGCATTTAAAGGCTTTTAAATATTCATTTTGGTAACAACTGGGGGGGTTACGTGAAATAGCATAAGACATGTCTTATGCTCATGATGTACATTCTCAAATTGCTAGTGGACTTCTAAATCTCCAGAGAAATAAAATGAAAAGTGGCCACAACTCGCACCACAAATTAAGTCTCCAAAAGCCTTACTTTATAGCTTCTTGCCTTTGAGTTTATGACATACATAGCTTATGTTGGGTTCACATGCAGCCGTAGGGGAATCTTTTTGTTGTAGTACCAACAACCTGAACAGTTTATCATTATAGATTAATTCTTGTTATTTAGGCACATGAAAAATGAGTGGAGGTGGTAGTGGAAAGAAAACTGCTGTTAAATCCTTCAAATGTAGCATATTTAACATTACTTCCTTGAGGAAATAATCTATTTAGACTTTATGTGACTGTTTATTTGAGAGGAACAGGTATCCTTGTCTCTTATAGCTGTCTTTCTGTTGTACAGCTGTGCACTGTGTTGCCTCCTACTACTGTGTCTCCTACTACTACTTTCTCCTGCTACTCTAACTACTATGTGTTAAGGGGATAGAGGAGTGTCATGCACATGTTCGTGTAAGACTAGGTGGTTCGTCAAATCTTTCAGCATCCAGGTAATTTTTTGTATGCAAAAGTAGCAAATAACTGCAAACTGGGTACATCTGGGGTTGTTTTTTTTTTAGTTCCCTTTCAGGCAATAAAGAAATGTAATTTCCTTGGAGGCATAAAATTGGATGTTAATACTTGGAATTGAAAATGAGAAGGTGTGAAGGTCACCATGCAGAATTTAACATTCTGCTTAAAATACCTATTGAAAGGCTGTTAGCTCTGTTCCCCTTGATCACCTAGGTTACACCTAAGGCTGATCACTTAGTTGCTCCTAAGGAAGAAAGAGGAAACTGGGGTGTGTGACTTCCATCACATCAATGAAATGATGTGATTCACTGAACCCTGACTGCCCATTTATTGAGACCAATACAAAGAAATAAATGGAAAGCTGCAGGTGCAATACGTGCATGGAAGGGTTTGGAGATGGGAATGGACAGTTGTTCAGGCAACTGGCTCACAATATGCAGCTATGCATTCAGTGGAGGAGGTCTCAAAGGAAATGAAGTTGTACATTTGGGGTTTTTTTTCACTCTGAATTCAAACAAAGTAGAAAAATGTTTGGAGAAGAGGGATGGAGAAAATAGAGATACTGGGTTTTGGAAAAATCTTTGTACAGAGCAGTAGAGGAAAGGATTTCTGGAAGACAAAACTTGAATTGGACAAGTGATAATCAGTCTGTAGCTCTTGTATTTGCTTTGCCTAGATAACTAAACTTTTCCAGTCTCATAATGCAGTTGCCCAGTTTCTACATCCAGAACGCAGACACAAAGAATTCTCATGAATGTTGAGGGAACTGAGGTTAAGAAATGCATGTAGTTGTGGTTTCTTTCAAGTATGTGTGCACCTTTAATGAAGAAGAGATCAGCTCTAGACTTGAAAATAAGTCTGTGTCCACTATTTCATGTCTCAAAGATGTGAAGGTGAGGAATGCGCATCAAATGTTCACTAGTGAGTGCCAAGAAAATGTTGGAGAGGCCAAGAAAAGAATCAGTGCTGTACCAATTCAATCTGAGTAAACCTAAAAGTTAAGAATGCAACTTGAAATCCTTGGAGTATCAGTATTTTGCAGGGTTAACAGAAGGAAGCTTTAGCAGACCCATGACATTGTCCCATGTCTTATCAGACCTTCAGCTCACTAATTGATACCCCACCATGGCAGAGGCGTTAGGCAGTTGTGGCCATACAGTGATGAACAGATCCAATGCTAACTTCTCTAGTTCATGCACACTGATTGCTCATTTGATGATTCTTTGGCTTTCATGGATGCCATTGCACTGCTTTGAGGATCAAGAATCAGGGAAACTGTGGAATCATACAACAGTTTGGGTTGGAAGAGACCTTCAAAGCTCATCTAGTCCAAGCGCCCTGCAATAAGCAAGGGTATCTTCAACGAGATCGGGTTGCTCAGAACCACATCCAGCCTGGCTTTGAATGTCTCCTGGGATAGCATGTCTATGTGCCTTTTCTTGTCATAACCCATATCTTTATCCTCCTTTTTATGTCATATGGCATATATTACCACCTATTTAAAGATAAAGGAGGAAACAAGAAACTTCTTATTGCTGGCAAGAGCTTTTGCTTATCTTCTGTGCACAGTGTTAGTTGTTGTTTATGCATAAGTTAGAATCATCATGTAAGAAACTGAAGCAAGGCAGTGCGAGTAACTTTGCAGACAGCATGATGTAATTTGTTTTGTCAGAGCAATTCTGATTATTGCATTGTTAGATGCATTCTTTAAAAGAATAAGTAATGAAAACCAAAAAGAAAATGAAGATAGAAAGGGAGCCTGGTCTTATTAAGGTATCCGTAATGTAATATCCCTGATTACCCTTACTACATGTGTGAATACAGATGCTTTAACCATGTTGTCATTAGGATTAATTCATTCTCTTGGGTCCACTTTGTGTCTTCTAATCTTTTCTCAAGTGATTTTGGACCAGGATACTACTATTATGAAAACACATTGGTTTTGGGTTGGTCATTAGTTCAATTTTACCATTTAAGTGTATCAAAGACCAATTAATAATGAATAGGCCGAAGTCAAGAAGGAACTCTGGTCTTCTCACCTTTCAAAAATATCTCTTCATTCCCACTCATCTGTCTGTATGTTTAATGCTTCAAGCTGTCAGTGACAGGAATAGAGATAACTTGAACTCAACTATTAGTACACTGTTCGAACCCTGACTTAAATGATTCTACTGCGTATCTTGCTGAGTTAGGGTCTCTTGAAAGAGTTAGGGTAGTGTTCTTTTGACTGCCAAATCAATACCAATAACCTGTTGAGCTCCTGAGCCCATGTAGGCTATGACAAAATCAGTTTTATTCTTGGTGACTTGTTCTTAACAATCTGTAGTTCATAAAGAAACTATGGCCTGAGCTTGTAGAATTTTTCCCAGGTAGAAACTACTCATTATCTGTTTTGTAGTGGTTAGGTTTTCCCATGTAGTTCTGGATATCATAGTACCTGCAGAAAGAGACTACATTTTAAGTTTAGCAGAGGAAGAGGTGGTGGTTCTTCCTTTCAAGTCACTTTAGCACAGAGCACTTCCTACAGTGAAATTGTATTTCCACTGTTGAGAAAAGTCTTACACCTAGCTATGTGTAGTGTCAGTTAAATACAATGGAAGAAAGGCAAAAAAAGTTACTGAAGAAAAAAAATGTAATGGTATTCAAAACCTCAAAATAAGCGGGATCCTGTTGTTCATTAGAAAAGAATTTGGATAATAAACCTTAACCATAATATATATGATTGTATAAAAATAGAACAAAGCCTATTTGACTGACCTTAGAAATGTTGCCATGGTCTTTCTTTTTGTGTAAACAGAAAATAGTAGGAAAAGGTTGTGATTGCAATAATAGAAATGGGTCGCAATTGCACACTGCTTCTGATACTAGAAGCCCTGGTGTATGCAGTATTGGATGTGACCCTTCATGTCAGCCGCAGCATGCTGTAGTGAGGTTCACCATCCTCACTTCTTCACATCTTTAGACAATTCTTACAAACGAACAAAGCTGTCAATCTTTTACCTTTATAATACTGAACTTTGTGGTGCACTGAGGTCCAGGGAGAGCATTATGCTTTTAAGAATCTCTACAGGAACAAGTTCTTACAATCAGTACTCACATATAAAGGAAGAGTACTGTACATACTTTACTGATACAGCAGTCACTCATGTTAATGTACAGGTCTCTATAATCAAGGACTGTGGCTAAACCTCTCCCTAGATTCTGCTACAAATCACTGTCTCCTTATTGCAATGTCTTCTACAGTAGCCCACTACATACCCGATATAATGTGAACAATAACATGCATGATACATTCACAAAAGTAAAATTATCAGAGCAATGCATAAAATAATGAGTTTGACCTCAATGATATGTGAAGTCTGTTGGTTTTTAAATGAAAGAGTAATCAAGGTTTCAAAGGTAAATGGAATAATGTGCAGTATAGTTTCATCAAGTGCCGGTCTTATCAGACTAATTTAATATCTTACTAAGATAGGTGACTTCATAAACAAAGGTAATGCAATGGACTTAATCTGTCTAAATTTAAGCAAAGTATTTGATAGAGTTCCCAAGGGAAATTAAGGAGTGAGAAAATGGGATTAAACAACTGTGAGGTGGATAAAACGTTTGCTAATGTGTAAGATTCAGTGAATTGTATTGAAGGGAAAGTTACCAGACTGAAGAGAAGCTACTAGTGCTGTTTCTCAAGGTTTGGTCTGGACAGCAATCCTGCCTGATATTTCAATAGTGACCCTGTTGCAAGAATGAGGTGGGTACAAATGTAAGCTTAGTGACTGACACAAAGTCACAAAGTATTACCAATTTTAGAGGACTGAGTCATAATTTAGGAAGGATTGGATGTATTTAAAGGAATAATTCTGTCTGAATTATGATCCAGCCTTCCTCCAAGACTGGCAATACTTTCTCATTTTGTCATCCACAAATTTCGTATGGCCTTGACTAATGAAATAGAGTAAAGCTTAATTATGCAGAGTCAAACTCATGGAGAATAATTGCAACAACTTGTGCTATGAGATGGAGCCTTATCATTTGAAGCTGGCTATTTCATGGGTTGTGGTATGCTGGAGATGGATAGTGAGACTGTATGTCTGGTTACATGTACTGCGCTAGGGATCTAGAGCTGTTGAACTGAACTTCCATTGAATCCTATACACCTACATCAGGAAAGACTATCAAGAAAAAATTGACTAAAAATTCTGTTCTGTGGTGGTCAATGGCTACACTTAATTTTTTGTTAGCAGGACTGTAACTGGAGATGGTTAATTCAAAGAATACTGTATTCTGAGTGTATTAATTGGGAAGCACAAATAAGCTGCAGTTAAGTTATGAGGTCACTCAGGTTCATAATGACTGTGACATCATAAATCATTTCAACTTTCCCTTCCATGGCTCCCATTGTTAATGTCTCTTATGATGTATGCATCCATTTTGGGCGCCTCACTATAAAAGAGATATTGAGGTGCTGGAATGTGTCCAAAGAAGAGCAATAGAGCTGGTGAAGCGCCTGGAGCACAAGTGTGATGAGGAATGGCTGAGGGACCTGGGAGGGTTTAGTCTGGTGAAGAGAAAGCTCAGGGGGACCTTATTGCTCTCTACAACTGCCTGAAAGGAGGATGGAGCCAGGAGGTGGCTGGGCTTTGCTCCCAAGTAACAAGAGGCGAACAAGAGGAAGCAGCCTCAAGCTGCACCAGGAGAGGTTTAGATTGGATGTTACGAATAATGTCTTTCCCAAAGGGTGCTCAGGCATTGTACAGGTTGCTCAGGGCAGTGGTGGAGTCACAATCTCTGGAAGTATTCAGAAACTGTGTAGATGAGGCCTTTAGTGACACGGTTTAGTGGTGACCTTGGCAGTACTCTGTTAATGGTTGGACTTGAACTTAAAGGTCTTCTCCAAACTCAATGGTTCTATATGATTATTTTTTTTTTGTACTTCAGAGCCAATTGGTGTCTGGGAGGTTATCCTCACAATTGTGAGAATGCCAGGAGATTATTCTTAGGGAAGAAAAGTTAATCCTTTTCATTAAAGAGGAAAATCCGTGTCAACAGTGTTTTGTCATAGTTGCTGGCCTCAGTAAGTGAGCTGACTTTGTTTTCACTCATTAGGGAAAAACGCAGCTGAATCAGGAGCTCAGTTTTGAGTCCTTCTTTCATAGAAATATTGGAGAGAAGACTGCTTTTAAAAAGTAGAATTTCCTTTCAGTAATTTCATGGTGTGCTTTGCAGCTGGTTGGCTTCTCTTAAGTACCAGTGTGAAGATGACTGTATTAGAAAAGCTTCTATATTGAAAGAAGGAATGGTAGAAAATACATCGCTCATTCCCTTCCAATCATGTTAGGATAGAGTATTTGAGTGAGATACAATAATATGAAGCTGGTTACTTTGAGGCAAGCCCAGGTTCACAAATATCAATGAGAACTTTGCTGGTTATCAAATAAGGCTTTTCAGTCTTCCAGAATGATAACTTTGACTAGAAACTCATGTTTACTCAAGACACAGGAGCACATGAATTCTTGTATTTAATTCTGATAGCTCATCAAAGATATGCAATCTGTTGATTTGAGAGCACTTGAAATGATGTGGAATGAATTCTTAAAGTGAAGCACACATGAATAAGTCACAAATCTGTTGTTTCTCAGGTCATAACATTCATAATACAACTTGGAATAATTTATAAGCTGTTATTGCTATGATATCTTTGCCTTTCTGCTGTCTTTATATAGGTGTCTAAAGCCCATTATATATCTAATTAAAAATTCTCTGCTGTTTATTGTTCAGTATTTGTTATTGTGAAGTTTTTGTGCTTACAGTAAGCCACAGACACTGACCCACTTCCCTTCCAGTATCTGAAGGGGGCCTACAAGGATGCCAGAGAGGCATCCTTCATCAGAGACTGTAGCAATAGGACAAAGGGTAATGGGTTCAAACTTAAACAGGGGAGATTAGGTTAGATTTAATGAAGTAACCCTTTATTGTGAGGGTGGTGAGGCACTGGCATAGTATGCCCAGAGAAACTGTGTGTGTCCCATCCCTGGCAGTGTTCAAGGCCAGGTTGGAAGGGCCTGGAGCTCCCTGCTGTAGTGGAAGGCATCCCTGCCTGTGGCAGGGGGTTGGAACTGGGTGATCTTAAGGTCCTTTCCAACCTAAACCATTCTGTGATGGTGTTCTAGAAAGGGTTGAGCCTAGAAAATGACAAATGGCCAGGAAGTCTGCCAGTAAATTGTCTACCTAACGAACACCAGCATATTGACAATACACATTATATAGCTAGGAACCCATTCTCTGGGTAATCTTAACAAGAATTGCTCTGAATTATAAGTTTACTGCCAAATATTGAAAATTAAAGACTGATACAGCTAGAAAATCAAACACCAAGGAATTGGCACATGTTACACCTAAGTGAAATCTGAGCCTATATAAACTGAGGTGTTTTCTAAAAGTAAGAATATGATCATGTATACAGTTTTCCATGGGAACAGACTCAGAGTTGGCACCATAAACGCTGCCTTGCTCTGCTCCAAGCAATGGCACTGCTCAGGATCTTCCACAAGAATTCTTCTAAGCAAGTAAAAATACTGTAAATCTTCCATAACACATTCACAGAAATGGCAAGTCCATGTTTCACCTGCCCTCCAAATAAAAACCTCCCAAAACACAAAGAGAACTTCAGGTACGGAAGACTTCACACTGCATGCTCGACTTTTCAGGACATACTGGAACAGAATACGATAATGAAAAGGACTGAGTTATCTCTGACAAAGTTATCTTGAACATCTATAATGGTATAATATAGGACATTACCACTGCTGTAAACATTGTATCGGGCACTACTATAAATGCTAACTGGTTATATAAAGGTTTTTATAAGGTTCTGAATGAGACCATTATCTGACTGTACATATTAAGGAGTAGGTTTTTGATAGGGTATATTGCAGTTCCACATCATAAATTTTTATCCATCGCATCTTAGTACATTTTATTAACAAATGTAAGGATTCTCAAAGCTTTTTGAGATATTTAGTCTGGTTATAATTTGGTAAATCATTCACACAAGCTATTCCACTGACCTCAACAGAGCTATTTCAATGAGAAAGTGCCCATCAGGGTCAATAATATGATCACAGCATACTCATAACTTACAAGGATTTGGGTATTGTAGGGTAGTTAATTAAGACTAGAAATGCAAATTTTAATAGTGGGTATATCTGGAGTTATGCAGAAGGGGAGAACACTCTGGATTTGTGCTTAATCTCTTCCATCAGAAGAACAGGAAGAAGGGGTTTGTGTTGATACCCTCTAGAAATTTCTATGGAATATTGGTGACTTGGAGCAATTGTATTGGACAGTAGCCAAGGAACTTCAGAGGCTTTGAGAAGGTGAAATGTAGCTCTCGAGTAAGGGACAAAATGCACTGCAACATATCCAGGGAGATTCCAGCCAGAAGGGGAACTGATTTTGAGGGTAAGGCAGCCTCAAGAAAGACTTGGCACTGGAAACAAGCCCCCTTCTGCTCAGAGTTCTGCGCCCTGCTGCAGATGCTGAGTGTCTATGAGAAGCTATACGTGCAGCATAGCACAGCACAGCCTGTGCCTCATCAGGTTAAACTGTTAAGTGGGTCAAGAACTCCTTGATTTACAATATCTTTCTGGTTAGCAGGGATGAATTTGGTTTTTCACAGATCCTATCTTTCTGCACAAAGGGAGCAAGCCAGTGCCTTCAGACTTAAAAGTATAAGACCCTTTTATTGAAATTAGAATTAAGTGTCTGTCATATTAGACAGTGACTGAAGTGCCTTTTCCAAGTTTATTTCAGGTGGAACATATACTATTGGGCATTATTTAAGTGTCCTCTAAACTTTAGACCATTTAAATATCTCTTTTCTTTGAATATTTATATACCTTCCCCATTCTTAGGAAGGCAGATAATGTATTTTAACTTGCCTATGTCTTTCTGATTGCAGAAGTGCTGGTAGTTACTAGCCCCTTTAGGAATAGAACACAGCATGGATCTCTTTGCTTATATATTAATGCATTTTATGGAAAAAAACTGTAATTGAGCTGATAAATTTAGTGCTCTTGATGTAATTCATATCTTGGTCATTCTAGCTAGCCTTGAAGAAACAATGCATACATTCTCCTTTTACCATGCAGTGGGTTTACTGTATCACTGTCTACAGTATTGTTAAGAGATGATAACGCCCACCTCAACAGATACCTGTAGCACTTGTGCTTGGGACAGCTGTGGAAGGCAAGAGTAGCCTCACCTCAACTGACCAGAGTTGTAGTGGGGCTGAGGCTCTGTATTTGGCTGATGTGTGTGCTTATAGGATTGTCACTCTTACAGTGTCAATCACAAAACTCAGCAGTAACAAGTTTTATGGATTTGTTCCCAGGACAGTCTTGTGAGCTGCCTAAATTTCATTACTTCTTAACTGGGGTTAATCAAGTTGGTTAATCTTTTATGTGTTCAAGTAGACAAGATCCATTCAGTCTAATTACCGAAGCCAAATAACAGTGCAGTAGGAAGAGACACCAAAGCATTCTTTGCCTGTTCTGTCAGCAGCTGTTGCTGTTTAAAACGGGAATAGGATTGGTAGGCTGTGGCTTGCTTAATCTTTTGCTGTTAAAAATACACTTTTACATTATTATATATTGATTATTTAAAGCCAGTTGAGTTATTTACTTATTTTAAATGGACCTTTTAATAGTTTTATAGTCTATGTAGGGTGTCACCTCATGATTTTCAAATCTCCCCTTTAGTTGCTAATGTGAGGGTATGTGCAACTTAAATAGTTTGAAATATTTATTGGAAGCAGCATGGACTTGCACATCCACATTATACTCTCAAGATGATTTTCAGATGAGGTTCTGTATTTCTGCACTGAAATCCTGAGAATGGTGTCCTGCTTATTTAATCCTGTAACTCTGAGAGATTTATCTTTTTTATTAGTATGGGTCATTCCAGAACTTCTGTGTGAGAATAAACAAAAGCTTTGTCTCATGAAGCCTCAAGTTCATTTATATGTATCTTGCATATAGGAAAGTTTAATTCCACAAAGTAGTTATTCCTCTTAAACTTTGCACTGAGGATGATGCCTATTACCTATGAACTGTCAAAATTGCACATATGATTAACAACTTCAAAACAGTGTATCAAATGAATTACTCAGACATTTTTCCCCCTAGTTATTAATTGGAAATTATAGCTTCTTGCTGGCTAAATTGGAGCCACCAAAATCCTTTTGTACAAACCCTGGAGAAAAAAGTTCTGTATCAGCCAGTGAAGGAAGAATATGTTTCCTTTCAGTCTTAAAAATATAATCTAATTATAACTCCCTCAGCACATGTGCCTGACAACTACAGTTAGGTGAAGCTGTTCCCATTACTCCTCTTATAGGTCCCTTCAATTCACCATATTTTTCAGGGGGGAATGAGAAGGCACTTTGGGGCTCTAATGGATACACGAACAGCTTTGTAGTTTTGGAAACAGGAGTTCATAATTGGATTCACACATGGAACTGCTTCGGTGTAATCCAAAATGACAAATGTGTAGGTGACATTTGTGTTTGTCACTTAGTTGTCAGTTCTTGACTGGGGTGACAGAGAAACTGCATCTCTCCTACAAAGTGCAGGGCACGTGTAGTGAAGTTTCCACACCTGCGCACTGTGGTTTTGCTCTAGTTCAGCATCACTGGTCTCTGTTTTCTGAGAGCAAAGGTCCTAATGTTAAAATGGAAATTAATTCTTGTCACTGGAAATGGAAAAAATTTACTGAGTTTCATTTCACATAAGTATAGCTCTGTATAGGCATAAAATTGTGCATGTATTTGGCCTGTAAGAATTCTATGTGTAACAATTCCTTAGACAAACATTTGGTGGGAGATGTCTTCCTACAAAAATGCTACCAAACAGGCTGTCCACCATGAATGTAGCAGGAAAAACAAGGAATGAAGTTATCTCAGTTCTAGTTCTGTGACTTTTATAGACTCAGAATGGCACAGGGCAGTCACCTCACTTTGTCATCTGTAGAACGGGAAGGATTATACATCTTTGTAAAGGACTTTGAGATAAATGTACTTCGAAAGTACCAGCTATTTGTACTGATGAATTAAAGGGCATTGCCATTGTGATCAAGGTTTTATTTCCTTACTGAATAACATAAAATGACGAATCAATGTGTATTAATAAGGAATTCCCCAGCAAGTTAAGGACATTTTAACTCTCTTTTGCTCATTTGCATCCCACAGTAAATGCTAGATTAAGCCTAGAAGCTGAAAGCTCTTGAAGTTCTGTGCAGAATATTACAGGTAGCAGACTGCACCAAGTTAGTTTCTTTTATCTCAACACAGAAATGCTGCAGTTAAATATAAAAAGACATTGTTTCCATGGCTATTGAATGTCTGACTTTCTGAATGTGCCTGGCAATCTGGGTGTTAAGTGTGATGAGTATTTTGTTATGTGGACACCTCTGCTGTGAAGTGTGCTTTGTACAAGCCCTGATCGCAGTGGATGTCGAATAGCAATGAAGAAGGAGTCAACAGCTATCAGTTGCTATCACACAGACCTCCTCTGACTTGGGAGCTGATAGGGTTTTATTGAACTAAATGGCACCAGCCACTTCACTTGTGCATCATGCTGCTTCTGTGCCTGCTGCTGGTGTTAGTGAATATTGTATTCTGGTGGAGGTTTTTTAAGCTGTGATTTCAAAGACATTGAGCAGACTTCTTTTTCTTAACTATTAAGATGTTATAGGCTGTTGTAGAAAAATCCTGGACAGACCGAGAGTTTCGTTTCATGTATGACTCCAAACAGTAAAGCTATTGTACAAACCAGATCTATTCCGTAAAAGCTACACATTTGCAAATATGCCTCTCCCTTAAGAGCTGAAAGCCTTTAAATTCATCTTTTAGCCAGCAAGAACTTGAAAGCTTGCACCATCAAATGGAAAACACCTTTCAGCACTAATAACTTAATAAGAACAAATTGTGCAATGATCACACATAAAACAGGATAGATAGCACCCTGGGAATATGATCTCTAACAGATTGTTAAAGGTGAGGCTGTTTATCCATTTCCAAAGCAGTGCTGTTTTGGAAATGACAGCTGCAGCCTCTGCAGGGGATACTGCTGGCTTCACGTTCAGATGCTGGCTTTGTGGTACTCAAAACAGGATTAGGTAGAATAAGAATAATCCCTGTACAGGCAAGAATATGTCTTTTAAATTAAATGCAAGCCTGAGAGCTGTTAGAGTTTGGACTGCACTACATACAGTTCCTTTCTGTGTTTGCTGTCAGTTTTTTCCTATCAAATACAGTCACAAGTATATTCATTATTTAACAGGATCTTTGGAATATTGTTCCTTGTATTGTTACAGAGATGTTTGCTTGTATTTTTTCTCTCTTCTATAAAATTGCTTACAAAGCTGCATCCATGAGTATACTATGCATTGCAGTCAGTTTGAGAAGTGAGGATGGTGCAGTTTTTCCAGTATTTCACCTCTACATTGAAAGTCTGCATAAACTGTCTAAAAAGAGTCTGAAAAGGAGCAAACAAAAGAGAACCTGAAGAATTTTTTCTTGACAGATTGAATTTTGTTGATGTTGCATTCTAGGTGAGGAGAACCTAAGGTGGAAGGTCCAAAAAAATCCTAAGAGATGGCCTGCTTCATTTCCAATGCTGCTCCATTTAAAATGATTAAACAACTACCAAAGTGCTGCAACATTAAATCTCCCAGTTCCTATTCATTGGCTATTTCTTCTCATCTTGTTTCAAAGTTAGCATGAAGCACCACTGAACTAAACCCCATATATTTGAGTTCTTGTGGTGTTCTTGCTGCTCACATATGCCATGTGCATTTGGCCACAGATC
>JAOEHX010036977.1:37994-48632 GCA_025448015.1 Bolborhynchus lineola
AAGTGAAGGTTCTATATGCGAGTTTTAAAGTTACGAAGGGACAAAGAGAACTGAGTGCTGCATGGAAATGGGCCCCTTGTATAACTGCAGTACCTACATCAAAGAAACAACTGAGAGGATTTTTAGGGATGGCTGGGTAGTGTCAAAGGAGGTTTAGTTCTGCAACTGATCCAGTCATTTGGGAGCATCTGTAACAGTAGTAGTTAGACTGCTTGCTTTCCATTACCAGAATGTGCTGAAAAAACCCTGGACTGGGGAGTCCTAACTCCAGACTTAAATTGACCCTTTGAAGCCATGATAAATGAAACTGGACTAATGGAGCTTAAGTATAGGGCAATAATGTAATTGACTTTGGATGCTGGTCAAAGTTAGGACAAATACGTAATTTGAACCAATAACAGTTATTAAACTCATGTTCCTGGTGTCCAGACAAGTCTATTTGGGAGTAAGAAAAACCGTGTGAAAGATTCCCATGGGGAACAAATCTGCCCCGAGCATGGGCCAGGTCTGAGGAGGTGAGCAGCAGTATCACATGCCAGTTAGTGCTGGAACTTGGACAACCCCATTATCCGTCGCCAGAATGATGCAGCAGCGCAGCTCAGGTGCATCCACCTTGTGGAGGCACAGACGCAGACCCCGGGGCTTCCAGCCGTGGGGAACATTAAAACACAAGGACCCAAACCATCTATTCTCCTTTTCTGGCTATCCCCACCCGTTTTCCTCCAGAAGGATTTCGGTGGTGTGACGGGAGGGGACAGAGAATGAGTAGCAGCTGCCAGTAGGGAAGCTACAGGCTGGGGGAGACTGGATGGAGCAGTCCTCAGGAGGATGACTTGAGGGTGTGGCGTGACGAGAAGCTCACCATGACCCGGCTTCATTGAGCACTTGAGCCCAGAAACCCCCCCTGTGCTGGGCTGCATCCCCAGAGCATGAGTAGCAGGTCAAGGAGGGGATTTTCCCCCTCCACCGAGCTCTGGGTGCAGTAACATAAGAGGGATGTGGAGCTGTTGGAGCAAGCCCAGGGGAGGACACAGAGATGCTGCGAGGGCTGGAGCAGCTCTGCTCTGCCTGGCAGCATCATGGAGCAGATCCTCCTGGAAACTATGCTAAGGCACATGGATGATAATGGACCTTCATGGGAAGCCCCCTGCAGTGTTGGAGGTGGGCTGCAGAAGGTCCTGCGGGTCACACTGGGATTCTGGGGTGGAAGAGCCTGGTGGCAGTGCCTGTGCCGAAGGGCTCTGCTCGTACAACAGTGCTGCAAAGAGATGGTGCTGTTTGACCAAATGTAGCCAAGCTGGGAGCTTCTGCCAGGGACCTACAGTCCCAGCTGGAGACCCAGGAGAGTGGCACCTCATGGACTTATGCAGGAGGACGTTAGTATCAAACCAAGCTTTCGCTGTCATTTCTACTTAGGCCCTGTACTTCAAAGCAATTGTGAAGTTTCATTGCAAAACAAAATGAAGAATGGAAAAGGTGGCTCCTTCCCTTTCACATTTGTTGGCATGACTTGGAAAGTTGGAGCACCTATGTAGGAAGGCCTTTATTATGCCAGATAGTGAAATTAAATGGGCGAGTTGACCAGCAGGGGCAACCAAATGCTGCTAACCAGGAGGAGAGCTGAGGCAGTAAATATGTTGTGCCATGGTACACTGTGTCAGGGAACACAGTAAACGGTGTATTCAGATCTGCTGGGTTTCAGTTTTGTACAGCGAACATGAATCTCGCATCCTGCCAGTTCATCATAGCATGGTAAGGAGTGATATCCTTTTTGAAACATTCCAGTGTGTAAACTGAGAATTCATGTCTTTATCAAGCGTTGACAAATCTAGTACCACATTCTATTTGAAACTCTGGTCTCTTCATTTGATGCCCAGTGATGATGTGAAAAGGTTGTTAACTATTATGACAGTGCTAACGTGTATATTTCTGTTATAACACCTCCTGTCAGTATTTGTAAGTTGGAATTTGTGAGGCTCTATAAATTGGACATAAAGTAGTCTGTCCTTACTGAAATTTGGCAAAGAAATCCTTCAGTCTTGAGCAACTTTAAACTCATGCACACGGAAAAAGAACAAGAAAAAAAACCCCAAACACCTCACAACTGCAGCTTTAGTTTAATGTAAAAAAAAAATAGCTATCTAAATGAAGCCATGTGGAGAAATTTCTGCTTGTGTGGCTTAAAAAGAACGAGGCAAAGTTGTTAATAAAGGCCTATTTCTAGTAGCCTTAGGAATTTGTCAGCTGTCTCAGTGATGAATCTTCCTGAAACTGAAATGATTCCGCAAAATGTGGACGTATTTCTATGCCAGTCAGTTACAATGCCAATCTGCAGAAGAATATTCTTGCTTTAATTCCAGGTCATATCAGTGACTTCTGTAAAGCATTCCCTCAGTCACACCTATTAATATAAACCAAAATGGAGTTAGATGGTCAGAGAGCAGTGGAACATTACTTATGGTCAGGTCACATGTCAACTAAGAATAAGGCAGCCTGCAGCTATTTTAGCACTTGCATGCTATTATATATCATTTCCTACACCAGGTGAATAGTAGGTTAGCAAACTGGGTCCTTGTTCGTTTCTGTAATGGAAAGGTCAAATGTATTTTTAGCTTTTTCTTTCATCAAAATGTGTGTCTTCTAAAAGTTATATGTGGATTTTTATTCAAGTACTTCCTAACTCCAAAAACGATCCTGCTAGGCACAGCTCTTTTAGTGTGTGTACAGCTTTATAGTAGATAACATGGGGATAAATCCAAATAGGGAGGAAGGAGTTTCCACTGACATATAATTCGGTGCTTTTCATGAGCTTTGATCTCATTCTTTTTCAGTAAATGTTTCTCTTCTAAAGTAGGCTTAAATCTTGACTGTTGGATAATTCCACACAGTTGATGTTGTGTTGGTCTTCCTGCCAGTAAGATTGAAGTGTAGTTTTCAGTAGGATCTAATCTATGTCTTTTAAATGTAAGTCCAACTCTATGTGCAAGTTTTTGCCTGCCTTGCACATTGCTTAACTGCACTCCACATAGCCCCCTGAATATGAGTAAGTCCTGGAACACTGTGAGGGAGAAAACTGTTGTCTGTCCCATGTTTTTTCAAGGGACACCCAATACAGCTAGGCAAGGTCAGTATATGTGTCATATAAAACTAATAGCAGCATCACTGATATCAGGCAGACAAGGCTGACAGTTCTTCCTCGAGTAGTGTGAATTCTCAGGCAGCAAGGTTGATGTGATATGAAAAGTACTCAAGATTGGCTTTAGAATACTGTGAACATGGCACACATAAGCAGCAGCACTTTAAAAACATGGATATGTGGGCATGGGTTGTGCAGATTTTTGTACTTTTGCTTGCTTTTTGGCCCCCAAACTGACCCTCAGTACAGACATAACCAATGAATTTGTGAAATTGAAAGGAACAGGAGGAAAAGACCATCCTGAAAATGGTCAGACTGGCTCTTCCTCTGCATTTCTTGTGAAAGATGTCCATGTGTCTGCGTCTTGAAAGACAGAAGAATGGCCAGACGTCATTAATCTTTCAGTCCCCTGAGTGTTCTATTGCTTAACAGGTTGATGCTTAGGCTTCCAGTTTCCAGGAAGGGAGGAATGGATAGCATGTTGATGATGCTGTCGCAGTAGCTAGTGTACAGGTGTACACTTCAGGGTGCTGCTAGCCCAGTAGTGGTTTTGGCTAGGTCAGCTAATTTGCTTAAAGGAATGCACTGTCAAAACAGAACCCTTTTGCAGAGAGCTTATTTAGCTTTGCAAAGAGGAAAATTATCAGATGAGAAGGTATAAATTATAATCTGAGAGAAGAGAGGAAGGCTAATTCAGAGAATTTACTGCTTGGTTGAATCAGAATTTGGCTGCTATGCTGTCCTAGATTATATTTGTACAAACCTGAAGAAGACTGACTTTGGTTGTCAATAAACTTGAAATGTGTTTTGGCAGCTTTATGAGCTCTTTTATGATGCAAGGGATAGTTGGAGGACAAGAGAATGACTTGGATAGTTAAAAATGAGCTGGTGAAGAACATGTCATTTTGGAAATGAGTGATTCCAATGAATGTTTATCAATATGGTGATAGGCCCTTGAAGTATATAAATATATCTATATAAAAACCAATTGCTATTTCTTAGTAATAAGAAATACACAGCCTTACTTTTACAGGATACAGGATAATAAAAAGCCTATTGACCAAAGTTAGGCATTTGAATTTAGTTGAAATTTCATTAGGGTGGAATTCTATACTCCTACATATTTTTAGTGGTTGGTGTTGTCACTTGCAGTCATGAGTGTCTAGGACTTCTGAAAATTAGTTCTTGTGCTTAGAGACCTGTAACTGGCCTAACCACATCTTCTGAGTATCTTTGATTTTGGGAATGTTGGACTAGAATTTACTGAATTTGCATTTTCATTAAAGCCGAATAAAATATTTTGTAGCAGATATTGTGTAGTGGCCAAGACAAATGCAATGCTTATTTTCACACATTCTTTCCCCTTTTGTTTTTAATATTGACTAGATGTTGCTGCAGATACCTAATTTGAAACTAAGGTAAGCAATGCCATCTCAAGAAATTGCTTTAGTGGTTTACATAAATGGAATCACATCATGGGGTGATACAAGGTGGGTTGTCATATGTGAAGGAAGCTATAGCTTTGAAGTAGGGTGCTTGAGTGAATTACTGACTGTGTTCATTTTGTTCTGAACTAGCAAATGCTGCCAAATCCCTCGAATGCCTGGAAAGACAAAAATCTCCGTTTTAGAACCATCTTCAACTTTCACATTAGTATTTCATAATGGGAAGAGATGAGAGTGCACATCCATGAGTGTATGTGGAAATATAATTAGATTAATTATCTAATCTATGAGTTTTGTGATGTAGTGTATGGAATTGCAATGGTGCTGCACACGAAACCTGCACATTCAGTTCTTTGGAACTCTCTTGCTTAATAATAACAAGAACTCAAGTCCCAGATTGTCAGTCACTCTCTGGGGTGGGTTCCCAAAAGACCTGCATGATGTCTACATATTAGTTGCAGTATAGTAATGAAAGATGAAAATCACAAGCAGTAATCTACCGCTGTAGGTTATCCAGTACCAGACTGTATCTTGGTGAGGAGTATAAGGCACCTACACTAGAAAATTGCACCATTGATTGAAAATGAAGAATGGAGAGTATAAAAGCTAATCTTATTTGTCTTATGCAAGCTGCTTAGGGGTTATCCAGGATAAAAAGCAGACCTTAGCATGCTGGCAGAAAGTCTGAACTTGTAGGTTGTCATTCTAAACTATGACACAGAGTATTGGTCTTGATATAGACTGAATCATATTCTTATTAGCTTGAAGAATTAACTGCTGTCAAAATGCTGTGAGCTTTCTTGATTCATGTGAACTGTTGACATCAGCATGTCATGCAATGAGGAATTCTGTAATCTAATGGCATTGGGTGAAATACCACCTCCTTTGTTTTAAACCTGTTCCATTTGATATTCCGTAATTCTTGTACTGGGAGGCATGGTGAAAATTGGTGACTACTCTCTCTGTTCTTGCTGCTCTCAGTTTTTATATGCAATCTGATAAACATGAATTGACTACAACATCCGGAGCTCTGTCTCCGTTTGGAAACTTGTGTTGAGAGCAGTAGGCTGTAAGTTTGGACTCCATTAATCACCCTATACCACCTTCTAGTCTGGGGATTCCCTTAAGCTGACAAGGTCCAGGAATGCCTGGTAGCAGATATTCCTATTTTATTCAAAGGGAAAGTGGATTGTCTGTGCTTACAGCACTGTGCATGGAGGGAGATGCCATACTACACACTAATCTCCTTACAGGATTAGCTGTAGGCGCCTTACTGCAAACCTATATTCCATCATCACTAGGGCCCTGAAGACGGAGAGATGGTCAGTATTAAAGGAAAGATGGTCAATATTAAACAATAATTGAAGCACTTTCCCATCTGCGCACCAAGCTGTAGGTAATCTTGGTTGCCGGAATAAATGAGGTAGGTGTTCAGTGTGGAACTTTTCACTTTTAAACAGATAACATTGTAGGATTTTAAGAGGATTTAAGAATCCTTTGATTGGTAACCTGCAGAAATACTAAAGTATGAAAATCAGGCCCCAGTGATCTTGGGCTGATGTTGGGAGTGGGGTTTTAAACCTCAAGAAGGACAATTTGCTAGCTGTTTCAAGGAGGAAGTATTCAACTCCTACTTAAATATTCAGTGATTTTGGTTGCTAAGGGCAAATATTTAGATTTGCCAGAATAATGGCATAATCCAGGATGGATACTTCAAGTTGCCAGACTGGCTCTGAGTACTTCAAGCAGCCTGGCTGGATGCCACAGTTTGAGGATATCCATTCTCCTGTGTCACCTGGCTTTCCTCTATTGGGCATTGTGTTGCTTTGTTTCCACTGCAAAGCAATGAAAGTGAGTTTAATTTTTAGCAATTGATGATGTGGGAGAAATCCCCAGCTCTCTAAGTGCAAGAGCCTTTTGGAGAAGTGCTCCTGCAGACAAGCAGACCACCTGAAAGATGTGGACTTAGAAGAAGTGCCTCATTTCCCATTATGGAATAGCTCTTACAGAAGAATGCTTTATGCATTCTTTTTTGACAGGGTTATGTTAATGGAAAAAGCTGATGATTACTTTGCTGTGCCTGTTGGTAGGACAAAGCAATAGGTAAATCATCATTTGTTTCCAAGAAAACTGCATCAGTTTTAACTGCTTTTCTAGCAAATGTACACTGATGTTTCTAGGCTTTATTAGATAAAATAGTAAAGCCAATTTCATCACCACTTTACAAAAAGTAGCAAAGCAGTGTGAGGTTATCACTTTGCTAAGAGGTTCATAATTTTATAGAGAACTGAGACCACATTTTGTTGACATCACTGGCCGAAAGTTTCCTTAGTGTCCTCGTAATTCTGGTTTCAGGATGCATATCTTGCCATTTCCTCCCCACACTGCGATTTCTCAGGATGGTGAAATGAGTTCCTCGCTGTCAACAGAACAGACTAATAGGAAAGCCAAGCACAGGCCCCAAAGCCTTGATTGGAGCTGTTTTCCACCTTGGTGCAGTGTCAATGCAAAGCATAAAATGCAGCTTAAAGAACAGCCTCCCTCTGCTCCATCAGAATTCTTGATCACTTACTGGCTGCTTGCATAATCTCTCTGTATTGTTTTCTGTCAGCTCTCC
Organism: Bolborhynchus lineola; assembly: GCA_025448015.1. Taxonomy (NCBI): domain Eukaryota; kingdom Metazoa; phylum Chordata; class Aves; order Psittaciformes; family Psittacidae; genus Bolborhynchus; species Bolborhynchus lineola. The sequence goes on from JAOEHX010036977.1 coordinate 45,193, forward strand.
ATGAAAACTTGGATCTTTCCAGGCTTCCTCTCATGCAGTCTTTTAATGACCCATTCCTAATGAATTCCTCACAATAAATAGATGTGGCATGTCATGGCAGTGTATAAAAGGCTCCTGCTTGCTGTTATGGATTCCAGCTGAAGTTCACATACATGATCATGGCCATAAGGAGATATATTCTTAAGAAAACTGATGTGTATGTAGCTTGCATTTAATATCTCTTCTCATAGTTTATGACCTTTTCCTAACATGTAGTAATTACTCCCTATAAATCACCTTATAACCTACCAGGAACAAAGAACAACTAACTGCTTCACAGGCTACTCAATAAAACCAAATTAACAACACAGTTTTCTTGACAAATGTGGCCTCTTTTTAATCCAATTACATTGTGATTTTTATCAAAATCTCATCTAGATAGCTTTAAGAAATCAAAATTTTCTTAAATTGTTGTCTCTCCCTCTTCACCATCTTTCCTCTCAAATATTAGCTGTAAGCAATTATTTCCTGCTTCTTTGCAGTAACCAGATTTTGAACTTGTAGTTGACTAGTCATTCAGCTCAGATAATGGTTGGGATGTGGGTGAGTTTTGCCTGCCTTTGGCCGTGTTCATACTAAAACTAGCACCCACAGCAGAGAGCTCTGAGCTGCTGGTAAACGTGACTGTGCCAGAAGAGAACAGAATCATTGAATAGCTTGGGTTGGAAGGGATCTTCAAGGGTCATCTAGTCCAACCCCCTGCAATGAGCAGGGACATCTTCAACCAGATCATGTTGCTCAGAACCGCATCCAGCCTGGCCTTGAACGTCTCTAGGGGTGGCGCATCAAGCAGGAGGAAAACATTGACCTGTGTTGATGAACTGCTTGTGTTTGTCAGCTTTTGCTATAGCCTGCCTGTGGAGCAGTGGGTCCTAGGCAGGTATTACCATGTGTTGTGTTGTGTGGGTGTACTAGCACTACCTCAACTATTTTTGACATAATCCTGCATACAAAGTAGACACACAGGTGAACAAGGAATCCCTTGAGGAATGTGGAGATAGCAAATTTAAGGAGTAATTTTAAACAAGGTTTTTCCATATATATGTTGTCTGGTTTGATCATGAGTTTCTTAAGTCCAGGGAATGCCTTTGCTGTGTCTGTACAGTCTGCTACTAGGCCCATCTTCTGTTAGAACCTGCAGAAATGACCAGGATATAAATAGCAGTACAAATGCTTCACAGGACAGAAAAGCTTGTATTAGGAGAATGGCAAGCAAAATGTATAGCCAGCATTAAACTGGAAAAGGAAGCTAGGTCCATTCTAGTAGCATCCGCCAGCATACTTGCTAGCAAGATGATGAATGTACCTCCATGTGACAGACAGAAGCACATGTGTGCATGCCCACATCATCTGTGTGATGCTTCAGGCAGAGTTGGAGAGCTCTTATGACAGCACAAGAAATAACAGTTCCCTTCCTCTTTCTAGGCAGTGGATGAGCTGAAGAAAGAGGTGATAATATAGCCTATTCTGTTTCTAATTCTTATTTGTTGTGTTCAGATTGTGAGCTGCAGGAAAGTTCCTGCCCTTCAAAATTTGAAATAAAAATAGCTTAGATGGGACAGTTGGATACCACAACAATCAGTGAAAGAATAATTTTTCTCGTTGTTGGAGATGATAGATTTATTTTGCTGCATGCTAAGAAAATTACACTTTTTCTTTTGTTTCCATCAGTTAATTTTACTTTGCAAAGATAAATATGATTTACAAGGTCTTGGAGAAAGGGAATGGCTTTTCCAGTGTTACTCAGCTCAAGGGCTGGAGCAAAGAATAGAACTCCAGTTTCCTGTGTACTATCCCAGTGCTCTATTTATTGGGACAAACTCTTTGGTGGTGAGTGCAAAATGGCACAAAAAAATAAGATGACATATCAGAAATGCTGATTCAGGGGCAAGTCTTAGGCTTCATGATTCAGTTGCAGAGGATAAACTGGATGTCTCTCTCTGTTTTGCGGTGAATGTGAGGCTGAGTGGACATTTCTAGTTGCTATTGCCAGAAGCTCCCATTGCTATTTGGCATTCCTCGTTGTTCTCATTATTCAGTGGCTGGCAAATGGACTTGCTGACTTCTGGACTGACCTGTTAGGCTTTATGTTTTATAGATGTCCTATAGTTTTCATGACTTCAGAATTCTCCATTCACTTTAAGTAGTTGAACCTGAGTTCACAAACTCTGAGACCTTTTAAAGCATTTGGCAAGCTGCATGAAAGTGTCACAGCAGAAGCTTGTGAAGTGCACAAGGTAATCCATGTTGAAAATAGGGAGGGCTTATAGGTATCTTTTTAAATTTTGAACATCAAGAAAAAATACATGAGAAAAAATATGCCTACTCCTCTGCTGAGCATCCCCAAGAGAAACCAAGGATGAGCTTTCCCAGCTACTTAGTGCAGCTCTCACTGATTTAAATCAGAATGGAAATAGTCCAGGTGTCAAAACTCTCTCCCCAGGTAACCATTTTCTTGGTGCGTTGTCAAGATGTGCACAGCAATGTGTCACAGCAAAGTGAGGTCAATATGCTGTACAGAGTATAGACCTACAATCAAAATCAAATGAGTTCTTAAGGCATAGTAGCTAGCTGTCTGCCCAGTATGCCTGTATGGTGACATGCTCACCTCAGGCAACATAGCCACTTTGGATGTGCTCTTAGACATCCCTCTTATGGGGGTGGTGTCAACTAATCCATACAACTGGGGAAGCTAACAGCAAGCATGTATTAAAGCTGATGGATGATAACCTATTAAGCCATAGTAACTTGTTGGCTTTGAATCATTCCCATTGACTTATTTAATGAGTACTGAGCAAGGACTGAGTTTGGGTATCGTACTGCAGGGGTTCTGCAGTACTTGCCTGTCCTTATTACCGGAGCAGAATGAAAGCAAGATGATGATGTATGGGTAATCTGTTCAAGCTACAACTAGTACTCCAAGTATAATGCTAAGTCTATCAAACATTGCATTGTATTTTTAATTGCCTGTAGTATGTTTGCAATCCAATTGCTTCTCAGTGTTAGTTCATCAACAAGGAACAGCCATTAAGGAAAATAACTGTCATCCATGAGCCTTGTGGATTTTGCCTCTGATATCACTGTTCTAGATCAACACCCTGGCAACTGAGCACTAAAAGTGTAGGTAGAAATCTCTTCAGGCTTAATGGTAATACAGTGACAGAAATAAAAGGTCGTGATCAAAAGACCAGAATAACTGCTGCCATGGAATTTAAAATATTTAAGATTTACGTAATGAATATTTAACTATATTAAAGCCTTTGATACTGAAGTGGTTGTGCTTAGCAGAAACTATTCTAGGGCTGGTATCTGAATTTCAGGTCAGTCTGACTCCAGACTATCAATTTGTGCTCTGAATAATGGCATCTGTTTCATCCCCTGGTGATCATGACAGCCCTCAT